>JABSTQ010010274.1:0-294840 GCA_013358835.2 Ixodes persulcatus
CCCGCTCGCGGGGTCAGACCGTGTAAATGAGATTCACGTATGACTTGGCGCACCACGTGATTCCCGAGATTAGGCAGCAGGTATGAGCGGTTTTAAAACATGAGACGCTATAGATTCTCTTTTTTTTTGTGTTTTGCTTGTCCATGTTGTTGCTTTTTTTCTGAAGTTAAATAAAAAATTACTCATTTTATTTAAAATCCCGTCAATTTATGCTGCAAAAATTACTACACGAAGGAAACCTAAGAAAACGTTTGATGAAAACTAGCCTTGCCATTTAGTCCACAAGCTACAGGCGCTGACGAGTTATACTTAGTTTAGCATACTCAGTCCGAAGGCAACGGTCGGCGTGCGCAGCTGCCTCCCGAATGACGAAACCTAACCAGGCCGGCGCAGCCGTAGCCTTGGCTATTGTAACGCGCTCCGGGCGCCCGAGCGAGAGAAGAGGCGAGAAAAAAGCGAGCGATGAGCGAAAAAAAAAAAGAAAAGTAGGGTGACGTCACGGCGACGTCAAATATGTTGATCACCCCCTCCGGCAACTAGGACGGGTACAGCCGTTAACATCCATGTTCCCTCGGGGCGCTCTTTCTGCGCTCAAGCGTAGGGTTCTTGTTTCCGCCGCCTCAAAATATGGCGTTACAATCGCCGCCTCTACTGCTGCCGGGCCGCCCCTACTTGCCCCTAGATGGCGCAAGTTGTCCTATCGCGTCCTAGGCGGCCCGTTCGCCGCCGCTGCCGCTGCCCCCCCCCCCCCCCCTTCCCAGTTTGCTTGCCTGATTTCATTTCTCCTCGATTTCATTCTCGTCTTCTGAGGCTTTTATTTTAAATCTTTTTTCATAAACCACTGTAGCGCAACTTCAGAGAAGCTGCTCCTCAAGTGCGTAGGAGGCAAAGAGCACACATTTACTTTTCATACATTCTTTATTATTAACACAGATCTCATACATAAAATGGAAGATATATACAGATAATAAAATTTACGAAACAATAGAACAGATGGCACGAGAAGCACGTAAGAGCACAAGGAAAGAAATATACATTTATAAAAGATATCGCAACACCACAGTTTTGATCAGCAGAAACTTCAATGTTTTGTAGACAAAAAATATGATTTGTTTTGGTACTCAGCTGATAGGTGACTTGTTTTACGGATTCTGTGCTTTCCTATCAGCTGCAGACCTTTTCAAATGAGGTTTTTGTAGATCTCTTCTTTTAAAAGGCGTAAATTCTCCAGGGTTTATAGCAGAACATCTGGAGGAACTTCTAGCCGATTGCTGGACAGAGAAGGTCTCCGACTGTTCTGTCATGAAAGCACTAAGATTCTTCATCACATCATCCTTGTATACCAGGTTGAAAATGCACGCCAGAAAACACTCAAGCTTGCCCACAAAATTAAGACAAGGGTCTGTGGGCAAAAAGAGAGCGCCAAAAATGCCTGTGTCGTCCTGTGCGCTTAGCCCGTGGTACGGTTCGATCTGCCTGCGAATTTCAGGTGCAACGTCGCTCATACGTAAGAAAAAGACGAAAACAAACGCGTGTTAAGTGCTGTGTTCACGGGGTTTCTGCCGCACAAGACTGAAAATCGCAACCAGGATCGCACAACATGAAATGGGCTTGAAACGAAAGCGACGAAAAACGAAACTTTACCTCTCGCTTCGGAACTTCTTTGGGAATAGAAAGAACGACAAGACTTTCGACTTGCTGGAATTCCCGCACCATTTCGCAGCGCAGTAGGGCCAAGGTATCCTCTTCCGAGAGCACCAGAACTTTCGAAGTCAAATTAGCGCGAACCGAGCATCACCACGTTTTCCGCAGAACACTGGGTGCAGACGATCACGCTCATCGGATGTCGGCGACCGTTGCACCGGTGGCACCGGTTGCGCCGTTGCCATGGTCACCGGCCCGGCGGCATTGTCGATCGTAACGCCATATTTTGAGGCGGTGGAAACAAGAACCCTACGCTTGAGCGCGGAAAGAGCGCCCCGAGGAAACGTGATGCTAACCGCTGTACCCGTCCTAGTGTCCGGAGAGGGTGATCAACATATTTGACGTCATCGTGACGTCACCCTGACTCTTGGCGGCCTCTACCGAGCTTTCATTGAACGCCGCTAGCTGCGTTAGCCTGACCTAACTCCCCACGTTGACTCGCGGAATCACGGAGTGGATAAGAACGTAGCAAGGAATAACGCAGTGGGCGTATGACGTCACAACTTCAGACAGCAGTCGATAGCGTAATGGACGCGCTAAACCTCTTCCCTTCTTGATTACTTCATTAACCACAATGGGGTCCTCGCGATCCAAGAGCACGAAGAATCAAAGGCCCTACACGCAGCCAAATAAAAATAAAGCCGATGAAAAACTCCTCATCAAAGCATGCTCGTGACACGTTATAACTCCCGATTAAATTTAATCTCGTCTCGAACATTCTGATAAGCCCGTTGAACAAAAAAGTGTGTCCTCTTTGTAGGGCACCGGAAATCACCCAACTGCTCCCCGTAACAAAGCATAGGAAATCATAACACACACACACACATGATATCATGTTTTTTAAGGCCCAAAATACAGATACTAAGATGCCTCTGTCTTTTATGCAACGGGATATCCCTGAGATACTTCCGTAAAAACGGCGAAAAAGTATTCCCGAATACAGATACAGATACTTATAGAAACACATTTGTTCCCCAACGGTGCTACGTGGGGAGGGGGTAGTTCGTGGCGAATGCGAATAATAATTTGGGACTGTTCTCCTTTTTTGTGTTATTTTACGCACTTCCCCATACTTCGAACGCTTTATTTATCATTAATGCCGCTATAAAGACATGTAACCCCGGTGAGCTAGATAGTTACTGAATAGTAAAGACTGCGTGGCAGGCTTTACAAAAGGCGTCTGCACAAAATAAACCGTGTTTTGCCGTGAGGGCGCACCTCAAACTCTCGTCTTATATGCTTCTGAGTCACCCACAGTGTTGGGAGATTGGAGAACAAAGCCCTACCTTTTCCCTACTCAACTCCTTTACAGCGTTCGCTCTGCTAAATTGGAAAGCGGGGGGGCCATTGTGAGAAGAGCTTATTTTGTTATTCTTTCAAGCAACCTTCTTTGAACCACAGGTTCCTTTTTATGTTGGTGACTGTGATGGATTGTTTTATAGGGCTAGTTCATGTTATGAATTTTGAAGCCTTTTGCGCCAAACATATATTTTTATCTTTTAAGGTTATCGTAAAAACGACAACATATGTAACGAGATACCTAAGACTGGCAAGATATCGCGATAGAAGCCCGATACGTTGTAAATATAATTCACTGCTGAGATACAAATACATTTTTAAAATGTATCTTGACACAGAGATAGATACCCGAAAGTATCACTAAGATGCTATCTTGATACATTTGTATCGCTATGCTGCCCAGCCGTAGATCAAGGCAAGTTTTTTTGTTTTTTTTTGTAAGGAAAGCCAAGCCTGCCTTCAAGTGGGCGTGTTTAGCCATTGTCTGAAAATGCTTCGTTTTGTGAAGCTTTGCAATTTGTTTAACGTCAATCATGCTACAAAATTTCGACTGAAGAATTGAAAATTCTGACAACCTTCAATCTTGAAGAACGGTGAGTCAAGTTTCAATTGGTTCTTACAGCATGAATATAGGGTTTTTGCGAAACTATTTCTCTCAAAAAATTTTATGAACGTTTCTTTTTCCTAAATACTGTTGTTTTTGTCATGTCATTGCCTTTCCCCCTTTGAAAAATCGAACAAGATGTTTTCGGCTGAAGAAAGCATTTCGGTGCACGGTGTGAAGTTACGTAATTGCATGCAGGGATGGGCAGAGATACTCTAAAATGTATTTGGAAATACAGATACTGGTATGCATGACAGAGACGGCTAAGCTACTGATATTTAAATATTATCCGTACAAAAGTATCGCTATACGTATCAGAAATACATTTGAAAAATAAAAAAAAAAAGAATTTGGAAATACAAAGACGGGGATACATTTTGCAGGGGCAGTAATACTCACATACATTTCTTTAAGATCTTTGTGTGATTTGAACTCTTGTGCTACCGGCAAAAGTTTCTATTTGTAAAACAAGAATGAAACAACTTTTTGCTACAGATATTTTTTTTCCATATGCGAGCAATAAAAAACGAAAATAAACATGCTACTTTGCTGCTACACTCGAGGATATTTGATGAGCAGTAGCTTTATAAATAGCTCATTCGTCAGCCGCTGACAATTTTGGCAAATAGTCATGTTAGCAAAAGAGAGTAAGTGTTCTAGAAGCGTCAACGAACACGGGTTCGTATTAAAACCAACGATGATTGCTTTCACAATAGAAAATGTTTAAGCCATGCAAATATTTTTGTTTTGTGTGTTTTATGTATATACAAATCTCGTTTCGAGGTGGTAATAGTTAAGCTTATTTCACAGGGTTGTACTTCTAAGGTGAAACAATAGTCTTCTAGTGAAAAACAAAAAACTCATACTAACCCTGAAGTAAAGATTAAAGTTGAACTTGGACGTTTTCGAGTCCGAAATTATTTGCGCGTAGAATCGCCAATTTTATTTTAATTTAAAACTGTGAGAAATAAACGAGTCTTCAGTAGGTTGGTAATTATTTCCATCCAACATGCAGTGCAGTTCGCCTTTAGATATTTGCACGCCCTCGAAGCAATACGGCGAGAACCTCCAATTTGATTTATATCAACCCAAATATACCCGAAAGATCAGCATCCTCTAGTCCCATGTCGGTACCTTTTCTGCAGTCACTTCAAGACGGCACCTTTGAATGAAATGATGTTTTATCTGATGATTTGAAGAAATAAACCTTACGCCTGCCCTAGTAACTGGGGCTGGGAGTGCAATGTACAGGTATAAAGCTCGTACCCACAGTGCCTTCAACGTATTCATTCTATAAAAAATAGGTGCCCAGCTGAAGAACTCCGGAAGACAAATGTTATATTTCGAAAATAAGGAAGGGTATCACCAAACCCGGGGCCAGAGTATTCGAAACAAATATTGGTCTGCTTGATACCAAAGTCCCAAGGTCCTGTTTACTGTAGCTCGTACCCCTCTGAAGCACAAAAGAAGGAAGGAAACGGTCTCTTCGGCTTTAAATTGGTTGTCACTGATTTCTCGAACATTGCAATAAGATACATTCACCCGGGAGTGTATCGCGATACAAAGATTATACCAAAAATGTCTTTAGATGCTCGAATACAGATACTCATTAAAAACCTGTATCGCGATATGGAAATATAAATACTACAACTATCTATAAATAACTACCGCCATATATTTGTATCGCAATACTGCCCA
This sequence comes from Ixodes persulcatus, assembly GCA_013358835.2. Taxonomy (NCBI): domain Eukaryota; kingdom Metazoa; phylum Arthropoda; class Arachnida; order Ixodida; family Ixodidae; genus Ixodes; species Ixodes persulcatus. The sequence continues at coordinate 5,306 of JABSTQ010010274.1, forward strand.
ACACTGATTCCATATCACCGGTACGTAACAATTTGCTTTGTTCAAACGTTTCGTTAGTGCTTATTTTTGTTTTGTTTTTTGCAGACTTTTCTTAACTACTTTTATAAAAGATATCTTTATGATCTAAAAAAGACGCAAAACAAGAGATTAGTGATTTTATTTGGTTGAACACTATAAACTCGCGAATGTATCTACGTAATATTTTAGACGAGCTTAATGTTGTTCTAAAAGGTATAATAAAACACAGTTGCTATAAGCAAAGCGAGCTTTAAGGCATTTGATGTCAAATTTTATCTGGACATATTGCCACGCGCGTCAGCGAGCGACCGCGTGCGTGGCCGAGTGGTTACCGCTCTTGACTGTCGCGCAAAAGTCAGGGTTCGATTCCTCGGCGCAACGCGTCTTTTATTTATACTTGCAATTTACTGTTCTGCTAAATTCGAGAACTCTGTTGCATTTTCGAGGTTAGAATGTTCTATGCGCGAACTTTCTACGCCGATTGTTCGAGAACCCCACGCGTGTACAAAAGAGGCTCCGCGGACGTGGCAAGCCGCAGTCAGTTTCCCCTCAGCGTTCGATCCTGCTGCTTCGCCGCCTTCGACGCCCGCGACGCTCTGTTGTTATCTTTCTTTCTCTTTTTATTTTTGGCACAAGTTAGCCCCATTAAACGTTCAGTTTACTCAGTCATTCGCCGTCTCATCACTTGTCATTCGTGACATTTTGATGGAGGTGTGGGGTACATTTGCGTTCTATGCCCGTGGACCGTACCCCTCCGAAAACACGCCGGCCAAGTGACGTGCTCAGCCCCGGGAGACTACCCTTCGCAGAAGACCAGACCAAGGCCCGGTCAAGTCGCCGTAACCAAGGCCTACCGCCGGAACTCGGACCCCTGCCGCTGAAATCAAAGAAGAAGACCGCGACGATGACCGCTCCGCCCGTCGTTGTCCTGCCCGTCGCCCCCCGATCGCCGACGCCTTTCCATGGAGAAATCTATGAAGACGTCAAGGACTGGCTCCTTCACTATGAGCGCGTGGCCCGCCACAACGGATGGAACGTCGAGCAACGCCTCCAGAACTTTTACTTCTCGCTGGAGGGCACCGCGAGGCACTGGTTTGAAAACCACGAGGCTTCGCTTACTTCGTGGAATATCTGAGCCACCGAGTTGAAGCGAACCTTCTCGAACCAACACCGGCGACAGAACGCGGAGGACCTGCTCCAGACGCGGACACAAGCCCCCAACGAAAGCGTGACAAGCTACGTTGAAGACGTGCTACGACTGTGTACAAGCGCCGACCCACAAGCAACTGAGGGGAAGTTGCGCTTCCTCATGAGGGGCGTCAAAAGCGAAATCTTCGGTGGCCTTCTCCGCAGCCCCCCGACGACGGTAGACGACTTCGTGGCCGAGGCGACCAACATCGAGCGAGCGCTATCGGCCAGAGCTGTGCACTATCAACGACTCACCGGTGTGTCAACGGTTCCGGCTGTCTTGCCACCTCGCTGCAATGTCGATGGTGTCGGCATCGAACACCCTCGGCAGATCATCCGCGACGTCGTCCGGGATGAGCTCAGGAAGCTACTGCCGGCTTCGGCTGCCGAGGTGGTTCGAGAGGAAGTACAGCGAGCTTGCCAGCCGGACACTCCCATCATCGTTCCAGCTCCCGAAGAACCGGCGCTGAGCTACGCGCCCGACGACACACCGAGGCAACCGCCGCACGTCCACCCAGAGCAACCTGCGCCGAGGAAGACGGACGTCTGGAGGACCGCCGACCGACGCCCGTTGTGCTATCCCTGCGGTGAAGCCGGCCACATTTACCGTCGATGCCCCTACAGACCACGGGGGCTGCGCGGGTTCCACCCGAACGACCCGCGCCCAAGGTACGACGAACGCCCTCGCGACATCGAGGAGTACCTCCGACGCTCGCCCTCCCCAGTGTCGTCTCTCCGCCGTGAAGCCCGCTCCCCATCGCCACGACATTCAGCGTCCCCAGTGCCACGACCCCGTCGAGAGAGCCTGTCTCCCCTGCGTCACCGGGAAAACTAAGTGCGGCAACGCCTGGAGGTGACGTTGCCGAAAACGACGGAAGCAAACAGCCTCCAAGAACGCCGGAGCGCTCCCACTCTCCAGACGCCCCGCATCGCACCGACGCCCCTGAAGCGGTGTCCAACAACCTAAGCGTTGTTATCGACGGCCTCGACGCATCGGCACTCTTGGGCACCGGAGCAGACTACTCAGTCTTGAGTGGGAGGCTCTCTCGCCGCCTTCGGAAAGTTACGACGCCGTGGGACGTACCGCAGATACGAACCGCCGGCGGACATCTCATCACACCTGTTGGCAGGTGCACCGCTCGCGTTGAGAACCACGGTGAAACCTGCCCTGTGAAGTTTGTCGTTCTGCAAGACTGTTCGAGGGACGTCATTCTCGGAATGGATTTCTTGTGTGAATACGGAGCTATCATCGACCTTGCGGAGAACAAGCTGACGCTTTGGAAACCTGTCCCATCGGCGGAAAATCTCAAAGCGACGTTAGCCACTGTGCGAGTCCTTACCAGCCACGCAAACCTGCCGGCACTGTCGAGTGTCTTTGTGCCCGTTGGGAGCGAAGAAGCCACCTGCGGTGTAGCACTGTTGGAAGGAAGCGTCCAACTTCTCCTTGGACGAGGGATTGGCATTGCAAGAGGTGTAACCGAGCTCCAGGACGGGCGTACCTTAGCCCTTGTCACCAACTTCCGGCAAGAGTAGCAGCACATTACAAAGGGTACAGCTGTGGGATACGTCGAGGAAATTCAGGACTCAGCCACGATCGCCGCGATCTCAGAAGACGCCTCTCCGACGCAGCACAAGAGAACCACGCCGTCAGAGCTCGACATCGACCCGTCCCTCCCAGCCCCACAACGACGACAACTCAGTGACCTTCTCGCCGAGTTCAGTGAGTGCTCCTCCACGTCGTCAAAGGTGCGCCAAACGACGGTTGCGAAACATCGAATAATCACTGATGACGACGCTCTCCCTGTGCATCGGCCACCGTATCGAGTCTCCGTGAAAGAAAGGGAAGTTATCCAGAAGCAAGTTCAGGAAATGCTTGATGACGACATTGTCCAGCCTTCAAACAGTCCGTGGGCTTCTCCAGTAGTCCTAGTGAAGAAAAACGACGGAACCCAGAGGGTCTGCGTGGACTACCGCCGGCTGAATGCAGTAACAAAAAAGGACGTCTATCCCCTGCCCCGCATCGATGACACCCTGGACCGGCTGCGCCACGCCCGATACTTTTCGTCGATGGACTTGAAGAGCGGGAACTGGCAGATTGAGGTCGACGAACGAGATCGTGAGAAGACGGCCTTCGTCACACCGGACGGACTGTATGAATTTAAAGTAATGCCGTTCGGGCTGTGCACAGCGCCGGCAACCTTCCAGCGTGTTGGACACCGTCCTTTCCGGCTTGAAATGGTAGAGCTGTCTCGTCTACCTCGACGACGTTGTAGTGTTCGCAACCGAATTCGACGAGCACCTCGGACGATTGCGAGCCGTACTATGGGCCTTCAAGGCTGCTGGGTTGACACTCAAGCCTTCGAAGTTTCGGTTCGCCTATGGAGAGCTGAAATTCTTGGGCCACGTCGTGAGTGCTCAGGGAGTAAGCCCGGATCCTGCAAAGACGTCCGCTGTCGCCGAATTCCCGAAGCCGTCGGACAACAAGGCCGTCCGAAGATTCCATGTGCTGTGCGCCTACTACAGACGTTTCGTGCGTGACTTTGCACAGATTTCTTCACCGCTGACGCATCTGACGAAGGACGACGTTCCGTTCCAGCGTTGAGAAGAGCAAGAACAAGCGTTCGACGAACTCAAGCGAAGGCTGCAGTCGCCCCCTATCCTCGGACATTTTGATCAGTTGACGGAAACAGACATACACACGGACGCCAGCAACACCGATCTCGGTGCGGTACTCGTTCAGCTACAAGAAGGGGCAGAGAGAGTAATCGCTTCCGCAAGCCGGGCGCTGTCTAAGGCAGAACAAAATTATTCAACGACCGACAAAGAATGTCTTGCTGTTTTTTTTTGCGATAACCAAGTTCCATCCGTACTTCTACGGGATCCCGTTCCGCGTGGTCACAGACCACCACGCCCTCTGCTGGCTCGCAAACCTCAAGGACCAGTCAGGACGCCTTGCTCGCTGGACTCTTCGACTGCAAGAATTCGACGTAACTATTGTGCACAAGTCCGGCCGCAAGCATAATGACGCCGACTGCTTGTCTATATAGGGCCCCAGTCAAATCTCCTTCTGACAGCACCGACGACGACGATGACGCTCGTTTCCTCGGAGAAGTTACAGATACCGACATGGGAGCACTTCAACGAGACGACCCGGAACTTCGCGCCTTGATCGACCACCTCGAAGGTCAAGGAAGTTCCGTTCCGCGAGTCATGGCCCGAGACTTGTCAAGCTTCGTTCTGCGTCGAGGCGTGCTCTTCAAGAAGAACTTCGGAACCAACAACCCTGCCTGGCTGCTGGTTGTGCCTGCCAGTCTGCGAGAAGAAATTTTTCAAGCATGCCACGAACCCCGACGGCTGGACACCTTGGCTACAGTAGGACGCTCGCCCGGATTCATGACAAGTACTACTGGCCGAGACTCCCGAAAACCGTCCGTCTGTATACACGGTCGTGCCATGAGTTGCAACGACGTAAGAAGCCTCCGACAAAGCCAGCATGACTCCTGCAGCCGATATCTGCCCCGACTGCGCCCTTCCTGCAGGTCGGAATGGATTTGCTTGGGCCGTTTCCAACATTGACGCAAGGGAACCGGCTGATTATCGTCGCGACCGATTATCTTACACGATACGCCGAGACGAAAGCCTTTCCATCGGGAACAGCGGTGGAAGTCGCCAAATTTTTCGTCGAGTCCATTCTCCTTCGACACGGCACACCTGAAGTGCTGATCACGGATCGAGGGTCATCTTTCTTGGTACAGTTGACTCAAGAGGTACTTCGGCTCAGTCACACCAGCCATCGACGAACCACCGCTTATCACCCGCAGACCAACGGGCTAACAGAGCGGCTCAACAAGACCATCGCCGACATGATCTCCATGTACGTCGACGTATAGCACGAGACATGGGACGAGGTGTTGCCGTACGTTACATTTGCGTACAACACAGCCATACAAGAAACCACAGGAATGACGCCGTTCCAACTGGTACACGGCCGGACGGTTACCACGATGCTGGACGCCATGCTGCCTCACGTGCCAACCGACGATGGCAACGACGACGCTCAACTGATCTTTCAACGCGTGGAGGAAGCTCGTCAACTGGCAAGAATCAAGATTCAAGAGAAGCAGCGAGTCGACGCATGCCGGTATAACCTTCGTCACAGGGACGTCCGCTTCCAGCCCGGAGACAGGGTGTGGGTCTGGACGCCGATTCGCCACCGTGGTCTCAGCGAGAAACTCCTAAAACGGTACTTCGGACCCTACAAGGTACTTCGTCGACTTGGAGATCTGAACTACGAGGTGATGCCCGAGGGAACACGGGCTTCATCACGCCGCCCTCCACAACCGGAAGTCGTCCACGTCGTGCGCCTCAAGCCGTACTACGCGCGATAGCGATAAGACTTTCGAACTGTGATCTTGTGCAACGCTTGATAGGATTGTGTTTTGCCAGCCTCCGTATTTTCCCATTGTTTTGGTTGTGTTGCTCTTTTTTGTTGCCTTTCACGTGACATCGAGACGATGCCTTTTTAAAGAGGGGAGTAATGCCACGCGCGTCGGCGAGCGACCACGTGCGTGGATGAGTGGTTACCGCTCTTGACTGTCGCGCGGAAAGTGAGGGTTCGATTCCTTGGCGCGACGCGTCTTTTAATTATTCTTGTTATTTACTGTTCTGGTAGATTCGAGAACTCTGTTGCATGTTCGAGGTTAGAATGTTCTATGCGCGAACTTTCTACGCCGATTGTTCGAGAAGCCCACGCGTGGCAAGCCGCAGTCAGTTTCGCCTCAGCGTTCGATCCTGCTGCATCGCCGCCTTCGACGCCCGCGACGCTCTGTTGTTATCTTTCTTTCTCTTTTTATTTTTGGGCACAAGTTCGCCCCATTAAACGTTCAGTTTACTCAGTCATTCGCCGCCTCATCACTTGTCATTCGTGACAATATATACAAAATGGGCATCTAGGTACGTTGTTCGACAGCCTTTAATCAGGTTAGAATTTCAAAAACTAATTATAAAGATTATTATAGACTTGTGGCGACCACATATAAGCCACAGCAGCGGAAATAGAGGAAAACGCCAAAAGGGCACGATCACTTCTTTTCGGGTGGTCAGCAGGGCAGCAATGTCATGCTTCCACAGTCCGTAAATTCAAAATGTAAATAATGTATATAATGCAGACAAAGAGATAATATATAACGCAACGTACAACTCGTTACAAGTGGTGGCCCGGACGAGGAACATCGCAACCAGATGCTCCGAGGTGGCAACAAATGTCCCTTCCCCTGTTGATCCACCGCAGGTAGCAGCCCTCGCAATACGACTGTCGCCATTCTGGCCGGCAGATCCACAATCATGGTTTTCTCAGGTGGAATCGCAGTTTGTATTAAGACCAATCACCGAACAGAACACAAAATTTCATCACATGGTGAGCATACTATCGTCTACAGATGCAGCTGCGTCCGTAATATCTCCATCGCGCCTCCTCTAGTGACCCTTTACGATGTCCTTAAGGACGAGCTCATCCGTCGTACAGGCCTCTCGGAACAACGAAAACTTCAGCGGCTTCTTACTGCCGAGGAGTTAGGAGATAAAACACCATCGCAGCTACTCCGCCGCATGAAACAGTTGCTAGCTGACGCCACAATCAAAGACGCACTATTTCGTCATCTGTTCCCCCAAGGTCTTCCAAATTATGTCCACATGTTTGGCGGCTGACAGCTGCCAAACAGACCTTTGACCACATGCTGGAGCTGGGCAGTATACATTCCTCTTTTAGCCCGTGGGCATGACCGCTCCACATGGTGCAAAATTTCCCCCAGGTGACTGGCGTCCTTGCGGGGATTATAGAGCTCTTAATCAAGCCACCGTACCCGACCGTTTCCCAGTGCCCCATATACATGATGCAAGAGCGATTCTCGAGAAGCGGTAAATTTTTCCACCATCGACCTTGTTCGTGCTTACCATCCGATTCCCATGGCTCCCGGGGACATTCTCAAGACAACAATAACAACATCGTTTGGCCTCTTCGAATTTCTTCGAATGCCTTTTGGCCTGAGGAATGCAGCGCAGATATTTCCACAACTTCTCGACCAAGTCCTAAGAGAAGTGCCTTTCGTATCTGCCTACATAGAGGACATTCTCGTCGCAAGTTGCGTCGAGCAAAAACACCAAGACCACTTATGATGTCTTTCAGAAATTGGATGAGCACGGCCTGAAGATCAACCCGGAAAAGTACCACTTAGGATCGTCCAGCGTTACCTTCCTAGGCCACCAAATCGATCGTCACGGCATCCGTCCACTCTCTTCAAAAGTAAAGGCTATTAAATAGTGCCCCCAGCCACAAGAGGCGCATGACCTACGGGGTTTCCTGGGGCTTGTGAATTTCAATCGCCGCTTTGTTCCAGGATGCTTGAAGCTTCTCCAAGCAATATTACCAACCGAAAAACAGCTCCATTTAACAGGACAAATGCCTCAAGTGAAGCGTTCGGCAGCATCAAACAACACATTGCACCTGTTACCTTGCTTCATTATCGAAAAGCAGGAGCACCAATATGTCTTTTCACCGACCCCTCGGACATTGCCGTTGGTGCGGTTCTCCAGCACTTCCACAAAGGTCCATGGCAACCGTTGTCTTCCTTCTCTCGCAAGTTAACGAATACGGAACGACGATACAACTATTTCGGTCATGAGCTCCTGGCTGTTCACTCTGCTATTTGTCATTTCCGTTATCTTCTGGAAGCTCGGCAATTTAACATCGTTACGGATCACAAGCTCTTGGTAGACGCCATACAATCTCACAAGCCAGACAGTGGAACTCACTCTCATCGAGAACTTCGACAAATGTCATTCATTTCTGAGTTTGCCACAGACATTCGGCACTCAAAGGGGACTGATAAAATTGTTACCGACATCTTGTCTCGAGCCCCTATTGCCCAAATATAAGATAATCCCAACCTTACTCCTGCTACACGTTTGGCACACCAACAGAATGACGCAGAACTGACCAGGCTCAGAACTACACCAGGTGCATTAGGTATTTTAGAAATCACACTACCTGGACTCTCCTACCCCTAGGTGTGTGATATGTGAGCTGGTGCTCCTCCCTCCTTCGTTCCAATCGCCTTACGATGACAAGTCTTTGGCTCCTTCCATGCGCGGTCACATCCCGGTATCAGTGTATCACTGAAGTTAATAACCGCGCGTTACGTTCGGCCCAGCATGAACGTTGACGTTCGAAACTGAGCTCGCTGCTGCCTTCTTCGCCAACGTGCGAAGGTTCACCGGCACACATACACTGCACCGGGTGTTTTTCCTATTTCAAGTACCCGTTTGGAGCATGTCCACCTAGATATAGTCGGCCCACTCCCAGAATCACAAGGCAATAAATAAATACTAACCGCGATTGATCGCTTCACCAGATGCCAGAGGCCCTCCCCATTGGCAGCATTACAGCCCAAGTAGTGGCTCAAGAATTTACGCAAATCTAGATTGCACGGTTAGGCGTGCCGGCCACTCTCACCATATACTGCAGTCGGCAATTTGAGTCGGCACTTTTCAGCAAATTATCCTCTCTTCTTCGCACCAGTTAACTAAGAACGACGGCTTACCATTCACAAGCCAGCGGGCTTACTGAAAGATTTTATCACTATGCTAAAAGCTTCAATCATGGCACGTCACGATAACCCTTATTGGACAGAACTGCTCCCACTAGTACTTCTGGGCCTGCGAACGGCATTCAGGGTAGAAGGTTTATGCACTCCTGCGGAGCTGGCATACGAAATGTCCCTGCGTCTTCCACAATAATATTTCACCCCTACGGACACAGCGGTTCCTCTGGACCCAACCAACTATGCCCATCGGCTCAAAGACATGATGTCGAAGCTGCGATCAACATCCCAACGACGGCGATTGCTACGGCCAGTTTTCATTAGTAAGGATCTTACCAAGACAAGCCACGTTTTCGTAAGATACGATACTGTTCGCCGGAGCCTTCAACCACCTTATCATTAACCGTACTTAATCACGAAGAGGACTCCGAAATATTTCGAAGTGTTAATCAACGGCAAGCAACAAACTATATCGATTGACAGACTCAAACCTGCCCACATGGAGTCCACACAACTGTCCATAACTGCTATGACTCGTTTTCAAAGCAATTCTCAACGGTGTCATCTCGATTCGGCTGAGGTGTCCATTCGGCCGACGGGTCAAATCGGCTTAAAGTTTCGATTCGGCTAGACGCTTCAATTCGGCTGCATACTCAGTTCGGCTGGATGTTTCAATTCGGCTGGACGCTCCGATTTGGCTGGATACCCAGCTCGGCTGGATGTTTCGATTTGACTCGACGTTCTCAATTTGGCTTAATTCTCGGTTCAGGTGAAGCACCTCAATCGGCTATGGCTGGCTTGTGTAGTCCTCATTTGCTGTGGCAGACTAAAGTTTCAAATCATTACATTTCTTCAAGCTAGTCGAACTGCCCGTGTTTATTTACCATTTGTGTTTGTGTTGTTTCTTCTCGAGCTGCTGTGCACACACCCAGTTCATGTTTCAAAGTGAATTAAATGGTTTATTACCTTGCCTACAGACTGATTCACGAACGTCCGAGCTTCGCTTTTTCCAGTGTGGACCAGCATCCGCATCAAAGAGAGGAAGTCCCAGCAGTTCTACTTGTACAACAACTGAGGCGGAGAAAACAGATACAACCATCGGTCGTATGACAAAGCAGTATAGTAAGGTTTCCTTTTGATTCGTTATTTTTAATTGGGCCAAGAGGCACATCATTGCACAAAAGTCACAATAAACGAGGGATCATAACCAAAGAGAGTATGCGAAGTCAAGATTATGTGCGTGTTTTGGACACTCTTGATCTTTCACCTCCTCCGAAGAGACAACTTGTTTGCGACATAGTGTTCCTATGTGAATTGCTTTATGCTTGATTCCTCCCTGTTATCGAGCAGAACCTCAGTTCATGTTCCCCAACAACAAAATAGATCTCTGGATTTTTCTTTTTTTACCCTCCAACCTGGATTCTAATTATTCGTTGACACGGATGCAACTCATATGTGACAAGTTTTTTAACCCCGACGTGAGCCTTTTTACTACTTTTGCACATTTTAACAAAAATGTGGTACCGGTGCTCACTTCGTAGCATGTAAATATTTTAGGTTTTTTGTCTTTCACTTTGTGCAAATGTAACCCTCGTAAGGCCTTACCAGCTCTGTGGAGCACAATAAAACACAAATTGGTTGATTGATCTTCAATGTCGTTCAAACAGTGAACGTATCTTCTCACAGTCGTTGACCATGGCATAAACACCTAAGAGTCATCAGTATCGTTTACCCAACCTTGATGATCTTACAGACCTGTTCTGTGAATCAAGGAACTGTTTTTTTTTCTTTTTTGGAATAAGCGTTCGCAGCAAGTCTGATTTAGCCAGTACGCTGTTGAATAAAGTATGGGGTTCACTACGGAAACCAGCTGTTGCTTTAACTCACCAAGCGTGACACAAAGCTTTGCCTTCAGCCGAGACTTGTGCTTGTAAAAGAAGGCCACTTGCTCCTCTGTTTACCTAACAATGTAGCCATGGCGGGATAAGCGCAGTTGATATGAAGAAGGACAACTAATTTTGCAATTAGAAATAATATTAAGTGAGAAATTGCATACTCTCTTTGGGTATGATAACTCTTTTATTGTGACTTTTGTGCAATGATGTGCCCCTTGGCCCCATTAAAATAACCCATCAAAAGGAAACCTTACTAAACTGCTTTGCCATGCGACCGATGGTTGTATCTGTTTTCTCCACCTCAGTTGTTGTGCAAGTGGAACTGCTGGGACTTCCTCTCTTCGACGTTGATGCTGGTCAACACTGGAAGAAGCGAAGCTCGGACGTTCGTGAATCAGTCTGTAGGCAAGGTAATAAACCATTTATTTAACTTTGAAACATGACTTTGGTGTGTGAACAGCAGATCAAGAAGAAACAACACAAACACAAAAGATAAATGAACACGGGCAGTTCGACTAGCTTGCAGAAGTGTAATGATTTTAAACTTTAGTCTGCCAAGGCAAATGAGGACTGCGCAAGCCAGCCATAGCCAGATTGAGGTGCTTCAGCCGAACCGAGAATTAAGCCAAATTGAGAACGTTGAGCCGAATCGAAACATCCAGCCAAACTTGGCACCCAGCCGAATTGGAGCGTCCAGCCGAATTGGAACATCCAGCCGAACTGGGTATGCAGCCGAATTGAAGCGTCCAGCCGAATTGAAACTTTAAGCCGAACTGGGTATCCAGCCGAATTGGAGCGTCCAGCCGAATCGAAACTTTAAGCCGAATTGACCCGTCGGCCGAATGAACACTTCAGGCGGATTGGTACGTAACCATTCTCAACGACGCAAGGTCCACTTCTTTCTTCCACGAACGTCTTACAGACTAAGAGGGAGTAGTGTGTCGACCATATATAAGCCACAGCAGCGGAGTAAGAAGAAAACGCCAAAAGGGCTTGAGCACATCTCGGGTGGTCAGCAGGGCAGCCATGTCATACTTTAACGGTTACGTCCCAATCCGGCTGAAGCCTCAATTCGGCTATGGCCTCAATTCGGATAGAAGTTTCAATTCGGCTGCACGTTCCAGTTCGGCTACATCCTCAATTCGGCTAGAAGCTTCAATTCGGCTAGAAGTTTCAATTTGGCTGGACACTTCAGTTCGGCTAGAAGTTTCAATTCGGCTGGATGCTTCAGTTTGGCTACATCTCCAGTTCGGCTACAAGTTTCAATTCGGCTGCATGCTTCAGTTCGACTAGATCCTTGTTTCAATTCGGCTGGACGTTCCTAGTTGACCAAGCTAGACATCCAAGCATAAGGTGCCCCCAATTTTGTAGAGAGACGTTAACTATATCTGCATCTCGCCTTAACATTGCAACCTGCGAGCTCAGATCAATAAGTTCAAGCAACTACAAAGGCTTTGGGCTCAGAAACATTTGTGTTTGTGTTGTTTGTTCTGTGGAGCTGCTGTGCAAACACCAGGTCTCTGCTTCAAAGTAATTTATTCACTTGCCCAAACAATGGATTACAGCAGTCCAAAGATTGCTTCTTCCAGTGCTGGCCACTGTTCACGTGAAAGGGACAGGACGCCTTGGCAGCTCCTACGTCCAACTGAGTTGAAGAAAAAAAGAAGATACCTGCATCAGTTATGAGACAAAACAATCTGGTAGGGGTTCAATCCAATGATTTTCATCTTCAGGAGGCTAAGAGGAATGTAACAGTACACCTGTAATTTGTTTGAAGGTCACAAATTTGCCTCAAAATTGGCTTAACACACCAGTAGATATGACTGACCTCGTAACCAAAACCTTACGTCCGGAAAAAAAGTTTTGGCGACATTTAAGTTTCAAATTCTGTCCTTATCGCATTTTTAAAGTGAAAGTCTCTACAGGCAGCGCTAAAAATATGTTAAGATAGAGGTATGGGCGAGCTGCTGTTGCATACTTCTCCACAGCACGAAAAATTCGCAACCAGGCACAGGCATACACAAAAGGAAAATACATTCATGCATCACTGACTTGCAAATCAGACTTGTATTCTTGCTACTTTACCTGTGCTTGTCTTTTTAAACAATAAGACGTTTTTTTTTTCGTTACATTTGGTTTCATATGTATACAAGATAATCTAATCCTTTTTTTTCTGATAAATATAGACAACGTTTAGTGACACAGTTTTCTTCTAACCTCGATATCTTTTCAGCTTCAATAATTTCCCTAATTAGTTGATTATTATTTTTACTCATTACGGGGCAGTTTTTATTTAGTTCTGTTTCACATCAGCAATCTTGGCAATGTATGCCTATACTTCGTCTCACCCTACGATGGACTAAAGGCAAAAGCTACGGACCGCCGGATCCAATCACAAGCCACTTAGAAATTGTGCGGTATTTCGCTTCGATGCACGTATCGGTGCCCGCGTCTCGGATCACTGAAGAGGGGACGGGTGCACGGTGGTTCGAATCGAAGACCACTGAGTGACTAAACAATTTTACATCGCAAAGAGGGCCACGACATATAGGCTTTTTGCAGCGTCGAAGCTATAGAAATGATGAGGCGCTTTTGGATTCAAACATTATTCGTCCACCCCTAATCAATGTTAAGCTTGTCATAGTATAGCGTGGAACGTGATTGGACCTGGCGGCTCGTTGCTTTGGCCTTTAGTCCATCGTAGGATGAGACAGAGTATAAGTGTCCGGTGATTCTGTTTGTGTTGTAGTTGTGCTCCCCTAGTCTATGTGACATCAGTATATGTGACGTCGGGGGTGGGGAGGCGTTGTGTTTTGGCAGTCGAACTTGTTTCCAACTGATTAGAAGAATTTCGATGGCGACAACTGAAGCCTGCGGAACCCCAACGTTTGCTGAGCAGCACGAAAGAAATATGTTCCATTCTGTTATCTGATGTGGTTGTGCTAGCCATGTTCCAAACAAATAAGAGTTTAGAACGAACCAGTTGGGCTTCGTAACGTGAAGAGGGGTACAGGTTCTATCATGAAGGAAGCCATTAGCCCGCAGATTTTGCGGGACGAGCGAAAGCGTCGGAACTTTCTAGATTTCACCCTTCACCCCGCGCAGCCATGCCACGCAGCACGTTCCCGTGGCACCTGCGGCTGTGAGTAGCAAGGATGTCTGGGAGCCTTTACAAAGGTGGGTGGAAAACAGTCTTTCAGCGACCGAATTGAGGAGACTGATAGCTTAGTGTACCAACACCTAGATAAGTAACCCTGGTTTGCAAGTTTTGTCATGGGAGAGTTGGTATTAACTAGAGTGCACTACGAGTTGTAGAGCATCTAGAGTCACACCGCCACATACAGCTCGAAACACCTCGTCTAGGCACAGGCTAGTCCTTCTGTAATCATTGAGACTACAAATTAACTAATACACTTGTGTCTGGTTACTATTGGTTTCTTTTGACTTTCTGAGATTTGGAAAAATCAGCAAGCAAATGTAATATCTGAATTATTCTGAAAAACTGAAAATTTAATCAAAACAAGCTCTGAGAAACATCAAATTTTCGACAAAGGTAAGCTCCAGAAAACAACCTCCAAATGCCGCAAAGGATTGATTCTGGAAACACGGAATGCCGCTTATAGTGACGCTGCTGCATGTCACGCTAGGGGTAGCCAGGCAGGCTCTGATGAACCTTGGTTATGACCTTTCTCGCAAAGGGAAGTTTTGGCATTGCATATGAGGCGATACTTGCCCAAGTCTAGAGGTTACCTTGGCAAGGTAATGGAAGCACCCATGCTCACAAGTATGGTAACTGCCCAGGTCACCTTGGAAGGTCTTCAGCACAAGGCAGGCACCAGCGTCTGTCGTAGGTATGATGCGCTGCAATGTTTGATGACACAAACTGCAGCGAAACAAAACATATTTTCCTGTGAAACAGTATCCATAGCTGCAATATCTGTACCAGCACATTGCATGAGTAGCTAGCCACATTGTACACTTCTTTCTACATTAGAAGCACAGTTTAGCCTGAAGGCGTCAGCATATTTCGGTTTCACGTATAAAGCGTTACTCGTACAGATTTACGTCGAACAAACATATTTCACCACATCGGTGGCTGTGGCAGAAAATGCTAAGAAAGGCAAGATAAATCGACGATTGCATGCTTCGAATGGTCAGAAATGCGAGGAAAGTGCCCTAGACACTTTCTTCCCATTTCTCCTCCTGTGAACAGCAAGGTCGAGGGAGCCCACCAGTGGTGCAACCGGTGGCTTGTACGCGGTGCTCGAACGTGATTAATTTACGATGTTTGGATACAATCATTTCAGTCATGTTGCGATTATATCGATACCTAAAAGACTGTCAAACGCCGATCGAAAAAAATTGTACCGGCTCATTGACGGCTTTGTTAGCTTTGGTTGCTCCCATTACGGAATAAAGGGTTTGTTAACCAAATAAACGACGCGCTCCCGAGATTCATCAAATTCATCACTGAAGGTTTTGTTCGTGTTCGAAGCAAGATCTTTGCTCAATGAGCACTTGGAAATTACAAACAAATCCACACCGACTCTCGGCAACCCTCATCTCATTGAACCGCAGCGCAGGTTTCGCCCAAAGGAGCCGCAAGTAACGACTCTTGAGAACTAAATAATTATCTATAAAATCTAGACACCTTGCATGGTTCCGGAATTTGAGAACAAGATATTTGACGTCTTTCGGGGAACGCTACAAAAGCTTAGTATTCCAAGAAGAGCTTCAACGTAAAAAAAATTTCAGTTTTCCTCGTATCTGCCCGAACTGGGCGGAGCCCACCTGAACGACCCGTCGTATTTATTTATTTATTTATTTATTTTGCTTCATGTGCCCACAAACAGCTCGAGGACTTACTAGTGCGCACATATTACAAATATTAAAAGAAGAGATACAGACAAACAAACACGCAAGACGTGATTTAGAAAAGATAAAATGAAATAAATAAAATTACGAAGAACAATGGAGAACAACAAAGCACAGATGTTTGTCAAGCGGCCAACAATGCTCTTCTAAAATTTAAAAAGGGTGAAAACAATTCTAAATCACTCCTATCGCGATCATAAAGGAGCTGAAGGCGTGTCATTGGGGACTGGACACTAAGTTTCTGCGGGTAGAAAAGAAATGAAAATCTGGTACGCTTTTGGGGAACACTGAAAGAAATCGCACTTAAAAGTAAAGGTGCATCAATTGTGGCGTTCACTATCTTATACAAAAAAGTCATGCCTCGCGCTAATCTTCTTTTGTGCAAGGGTACCAGGTCAAGCAGATTAAGTAAGTATTCATACTCAAAATAGATGCGCCTCCCAACCCATCGATCGTAAACAATACGCACGAGACGACGCTGCACGTTTTCTAAAATACATGCAAGATCCAAAGCATGTGTCGCAAACTTCTGTGTGCGGCACGCTGGAGCAGCCATCTTTCCGAATGTTCCCACGCTGGCTCACATCGTTTCGACGCACGTGTGTCTTGCGTTTAATGTTTTGATGGCAGCCTTTCAACTCTTAGAACAAAGCGTCAAGTGCTGGCTGACACTAACACTGTTCACACACACAGCTGCTTAATGCGAAGTGTAAACGAGTATGCCCATGAAATGCTGAAAATGACAGCCCGGCACCTAGGCAGTACGGCCGCGCATGTCCAATCAAAGCTCGCAGGATGCTTACATAGACTGCGCGACACCGTTAAGGACGAGACACAACAAAGCAAGAAATGCACCTTGATCCTACGAGAAAACGCGGATGACACAGAGTATAGTAAGACTTGCGAAGCTTGTAACTGAGTTCATGAGCTTTTAATCACTCCCATGACACACACCTGCACACAATCACAGGTAGCACCAAACATTGTAGTAACGTTATTTTATTGTTGCGTATGTTTAAATAACGTTATGTGTTATACCTGAACATTAATGTAACGTTCAAGTTAAACATATTATGTTTTAGTTGTATTTGAAATATTATTATAACGTTCCAGTAAAACATATATGTTGTGTTATATGTTGTGTTATTAACGTTAACGTAACATCACATATGTAACAGTCAAATAACGTTAAAAATCGAACATTAAAATAATGATTTTGGAACATTTATTACTAACGTTATTTCTGTGTTAATAATGAATCGTTAATGTAACATCACATATGTAACTGTCAAATAACGTTAAAAATAGAACATTAAAATAATGATTTTGGAACATTTATTACTAACGTTATTTCTGTGTTAATAATAAAACGTTACTGCAACTTTATTTGTAGAACAACAAAATAATGTTAAAAATAAAACATTAAAATAATGATTTTAGAACATATATTTCAAACGTTACTTCCGTGTTAATATTAAAACATTAATGCAACTTTATTTGTAAATTTTTTCGCCCGATTTTTGAAAGGTCTTTCAGGAAAGTACTCTTTCTGCCCTGTGATAGTTGCAAGGAGGTAAAGGAAGAAGATTAAGTACGGGAGAGAACGGAAAGAAGAAAAAAAGGAAACTTTTCTCAAATAATTAATTCAAGGCTGGGTGGCGCAAGCTACCGCCCGGTAAAAAGGGAACAGCCAATATTCATCCATCCGCGTTCCCGCCACTGCCACCGCTGGTTTTGCCGGTCCGGTTTGATTCTCTTCGAGCGAACTTCTGGGACAGTTTGAATAGCTTGAACTGGTTTGAACTTTGAGTTACTTTGCTTTCGGTTAAGCTACGTCCAGCAGCGTCCACAATAGTGACTGCTGACTGATAAAACGGAGAACCGAACAGCCCCTGGACGACGGGACTCGAGAACCCTAAGTAACCACCTTTTTGTGAACGTGCTTATTTTCTTGAAAACAATCTGACGTAAGCTGGTATCCTGTCGTTTTATTTGTTTCAAAAGTAACAAGAGGGGGAAAAATAAACAATTACATCGTCTGTGCAACCGGAAAAAAAAAAAAAAGAATTGCCGAGAGCGTGCGCGACCATCTTGCAGACATTTTTCTGAACTCGGTTTTTGTGGCGGCGGATAGGGATTTGATGGTCGACAGAGCAGACGACAGCGACAACGGAGCTAAAGAGGTTTTAAACAGTGCTACCCAACGGTTTCAGTGAACTTTGCGTGGACACAGGTTCAGAGTCGGGTGGTACTGAAACCCGGTCGTCCAGCTTAAAGGCCGACGACCAGACACGATATTCTGCAAGGCAGAAGATCGTCCTCACCCTGGGGGAGGAGGAAACAGGCAACGGTGGACAGGGTTGAGAAGGGAGAGGAGGAAGCGAGGGAAGAGTGGAAGGCGCGACGTGGTCGTCGGTCTTTAAGTGAAGGTCCTTTGAGCTTGGCAAGCGAGCTAGCAACATGGGCTAGGTCATCAGTGCGATGGTGTGCCCAGCATTTTTCTTGCGATTTTGGAAATTCTTCGTGAAATTTCGGCAAATGCTAGTGAGAGGCCTGGTCCCACATGGAGACACGACTGTGTTTGTTTTGACTGTTGCAAAAGCTGAAAATGTCAGTCCGCACAGGTATGCACAATGGCAAGGAGGGCAGGAGAACTTTTCGAGAACCTTGTTTGAAAACAGGTGCAACTCGCGCTACTTTTTCAACAAAAATGTTTGCTATTAGTCGACAACTGCCCACATTATCTCTCCGTCACACCTGCAAATCTTTGACAAAGGGCTGAATATTGCCTTGTTAACAAGTTTAGGTGTTTTGCATTTAGTATTGTGTTGTTTTGTTTGCAGGCAAAGAAGTCCTAAGCAGGAAGTGCTGGTGCGAATCTCAGCTTTCGAAAGATGTGATTCGGTGTTTACTTTAATTTTATCCTTTAAAAACACAGAATTTATTCATGAGTATTTTCCATATGCTCAGTATGGCAATAATCTTTTTTTTATTATATCTTGTTTTCATCTAGTCATCGATTGTGGACATTTCTTTTAAAGCCTTTTCCTAATCATGTGTTCCAGACAAGTTTTTAAGCTTTTTATAGCTCTATTTTCACTTTTGCAACTCGTACATTTATCGAACAACTCGGCATGAGAATGCGGAGAGCTCAAACTCCTCTGAAACGCCCTTGCGGTGGGAGTAGGATGTGAAAGTTTGAGAACATTTAGTAAAATCATTATAAAGGGAAACAATTTTGGTATGAAGCGAGTCCATCGTAAAACCGTAAGGTGACATTTTAGTTCTTGTGGCATTCGTTTCAATGAGAAAGTTTGTGAGCAGGAAAGATAATCATGCTTTTTTTCATGATGACAAGCTTTTTCCACCAAAAGTAGTGCTACATGCATTCCCGGTGCTATTTTTTTATGTACCGCAAATTAGGCTTAAGATGGATGTCAGCTTATAGAGAAATTTGTTTTTTTCTTTATTATCTTTTGATCCATGTAATGTCGTGTTCTCAAACTTTTGCACCCTACTCCAATCTCCAGGGCTACATTCCACCAGAGTTTGAGCTCTAGTTTAGATGTCTAGTTTATTTTTGCGGTAGAGAAACACTGTTGCGTTTTCTCGCTCCTTTCTTTAATTTTGTGAGCTCCATGAACCCAATTTTCAGGCCTTGAAGCTTTTTCGAAAGCGTGACTTTTTTTTTTCATAATTGTTCACCTTTATTTGTTTATTTTTGTTTAGAGGAAAAATAATTTTAACTGCATAGTCTCAGCAATATTGTTGCTGCTCATGTACACTTCCATGGTTCAAATTTGGAGAGTCAATAAATGTATTCATAAACATGTACCAAACTGTTTTCTTTTCACAGGAGGGGTAGACTGCAATTAATCACCTGGGAATCATGGTGTAAGGCGCAAAAAAAAAACGGACACAAGAGAGAAAACAGAATTACAGGCGCCACTCACAACTATATTTGAAAAGTGCAGAAAGAAAGGAATACATACATTGTCATCTTCATCACGTCCACGCATGCGCTTAGCCATGTGATGTACGCTTCATCTAACACAGTGGTTCTCAAATGGGGGTCCGCGGACCCTTTGGGGTCCGCGAAGGCCTTCTAGGGGTCCGCGAAGCCCCACCTCATCAGTCAAGCCCGGCAATAAAAGTTGTATTTTTTTTAGATTGAGTAGAAACGTTTCAATTTCCGGATGAGTTTTCTAGTGCGTATGTCAATGAGAGAAGTCTACTTCACACCAGCCCTTAGTTATCTCCACTTATTACATCATTATCATAGTTAACCTATACATTTTCCTTTACCTCACCACGAACGGGGTCCTCCATCGTCCCCGCCGATCCAGAAGGGGTCCGCGAAGCATCATTGGTTGAGAACCACTGATCTAACACATTGCTAAGCGCATGCGTGGACGTTATGAAGATGACAATGTATGTATTTCTTTCTTTCTTCACTTTTCAAATATAGTTGTGAGTGGCGCCTGCATGTCTGTTTTCTCTCTTGTGTCCGTTGTTTTTTTGCGCCTTGCACCATGATTTCCAACGTTCACCTACTAGCCCAACTACAAGTTCTTCTACAATTAATCACCTGTATGAATGCTTGTTTGTGCTGTGCTAAATCTGGTGATAGTCGTATTCCATACTTTTTACCAAAGGAACACTTTTTTCTTCAATTAGTGGTGTGTCGAGTGGCATTATGGCTAAGCTGACTAAATGAATTTTTATGATTATTCCTCTCCAGGAAAGTTTCAGGCGCACACAGCTGTTTATATTCCGAACAAATGTATTTCTATATTTATGCTTACAGCTGTTGTCACAAAGAAGCTTTGTGATGGTTTAGTGTTCAATATTTTAAATAATTATGCCTCTCACAAACACACTCTGTTCAATTACTGGGACAACCAGTATATGGCCAAACAGATTTGACTGGTTTGGGAGACTGATAAACATAGATCAACTTTTGTTTGCTTGTTATCATTCTCTGCTTAGATCTCACTTGAAACTTTGGATGAAGAGTGCAAAAATATTACGATAATCATAAATTAAAAGGCCACTTGGAGAAGAATTTTTTTCTAACATATATGTACAGACGTCGAAAGATACAACGAAGCCACAGGAGCCTGCTGCCTCGAGGTACTCGCTCACTTCATGACGGCAGCGAAAAGAACTAGTGTCGATGGCTGCCGCAGATAGCTGTGAAATTAGCTGCTGTCAGCATCCGGTTATATGACCTGCTCTGCCGTCCTGCTACCATACTAACGATCATTCGCCTAGAGCGGCGCTCTCTACACTGCGTCTCGATAAGGCTGGTTATCTGTATCGAATAAGCTGATCGTGTATACTTGGAATTGCAGGACGCAACAGAGTGTCTTTCCTTTTTGTTTTCGCTACAGTTCCGATGAAGCACAATAAGCTTCTTTGATTCACATCACGATAACCACATTGAACCAAAAGCATGCATCGTTGCAAATAAAGTTCTCGAAAAGCGCATTGTCTGTTCAGCTGACTAAACATTGCAATGTCAGTGTACAGTGCGCCACTTTAGGCAAATGACTGTCAGTACGGCAGCAGGGCAGGTCATATAACTGGATGTTGATAGTCGCTAATCTCATAATCTGCCAGTACTTGGAGAAGGTAGTTTCCTACGCCACCGGCATGACGCACATACATAGTCCGAGGCCGCACGCTACTGTGGCTTTGTTGGCTTTTTTCACGACTGTACCAGCAAAAAGCGCAGCGAGCAATGCAATTGCTTTCATGGAAAAATATTCAGAGGGACTGTTCAGAGCCATGGAGAAAAACCATACATGTCTGTTTTATTTAGTCTTTTCACTGGTGTGGAAGATTGAAATGTTTAAGTTAATCTGCTGTCTTGAAAAGACTTAATAATGATCGTGCCTCACATTTTTGTGCTAATCGCAAAGCATCTTCTGAGTGAACAATACCCAATAATAGGGTGTCATATCATTGCTGTGTAGAATCGTTTTGGCTCACTATATACTGTTTCAAGGAACGTTAATGCTTGTGAAACAGGAGAGAATGTTACTGCACTGGTGAAATGTCTGCAGAGTTTGGAGGAACAGTTCTGAACCATTAAGGCAAATATATACTGTGTGTCGGGCACATCTGAACTAAGGCTACTTCAGACACTTTAATTTGACTGTGTTGCAGGGCTTGCACCTTGGTAAGACGACTGAGTTACCGTACGTGACAGGTGTTGCCTTGTTAATTCACCGTCTCTCGGCAACAGCCCTGGCAATGCAGTCAGACACAACTGTCTGAACCAGTCTTTTACAGTATATATTTGTCTTCATGGTTCAGAACGCTCCTCCGAACATTTTGCATACATTTTGCTGTTGTCGGTGACAGGTCAAGAATGAAGTGGAAGCTCCTCCCACCTCATTCCTCTTTAGTAGAGCGAACGCTGAAGTGGAGGCGACCTCCTCTCCAGCCTTTGCTCTGCTCAAGTGGAAAGAGGTGGGAGGAGCTTCCACTTCATTCTTGACCTGTCGCCGACTATAGCGTGGTAATAACATGTTTTACGAATGTTAATATAACGTTTACCAGAACATTATTTTAATGTTTGGTAAACATTATATTTATGTTGTAATAACGCTGCGTAAAGGATTTATTTGTTTTACAAATGTTATTACAATGTTTACAGTAATGTTACGTTAATGTTTTCCAGACATTATATTTACGTTGCAAAATTGTTTGCCAAGTGTTCAAATAACGTTTATCAAAACGTTATAAAAATTTTCTGCCAAACGTTCAAATAGCTTTATACAGGCGGACATTAAGAACATTCCTCGAACGTTGGGGACGAACATAAAAATAATGTTATTTTAATGTTTTCGTGTTACCTGGGATGTGTCATCCGACTTTACCCGTTCGATCAAGGTGCATGAAATCTTTTTCCGCTGCCAATTTGAACGGAAGGCGCGACAACACTACCCTTCTGTCTTACCCCAGCATGAGCTAACTGGTAATGGTACAATCACAAGCGAGTTGCTTTCACTGGTGTCCCTCCTGCTCGAACTCTCGCACAGCCAAACCGCGATTAAACGCAGGGCGCTCGGTCGCACTCGTACCCACTCCGGCTAGTCCATGCTAGGGCGCGACAAAGCATGGCAGGAAGCCTGCCATACAGCACGTCGGCCGCTCTCAGGTATGTTTTCAATCGTCGTAGTGAAGAGAACGAGCGCCCAGCTTCCACCGTTGTTAAGGGCAGAGTCGCTAGGATCTCGATGAGACGATGGGCGTTCTGAAATAGGGCCTCCGGACAGAGGGCGACCGCGTATATACCGCAGACGTGACGGGCGTTTCACGTTTCTCCCTCCTGCTTTGGACGCCTAAAATTTCCCTATTTTCGGCGAAGTTTTCCTCACTTTGCGAAAATCGTCGCTCACGGATGCGATGAAGTCCGTCTTGCTTTCTGCTTTTTATGCCGAGGTGGCATCCGATGCAATTCCTTATTAGATTAATCTCTTCGTTGCACGGAACATCAGAAACTCCGAAGAGACAAGCCTTCATATTCTCATTACGGATATGCGGAAGGCTAGTCAAGTTCCTTTCCACGTCCGGCGAGTAGTTTGTGTGGTGCGTCATGTCATTTCTCCGAGTGACGGAACGACGAGTAATGACTGATGACTTGTCCTTACCACGGTCGTATTCCTGTAAATAAAGCCTGATCCGTTTTGAAAAAAAAAAAAAAAAATGACAATGCAGCTTTACCCGTTTTATCTTAACAGCGCCTCGCTAATCTTTGACTGAGCGTCCGTACCGGCGAGCTCACCGTGTGTCATGGGGGGGGGGGGGGGGGGGGAATGCCGTTAAACCCCTTCCGAAATCAAATCCTGACTACGCCACTGTTAACAGTCCATAGATTTAACGTGTAAATAATGCAAAGAAACATTTAGTATATATCGCAACGTACGACTCGTTACATACTTCTGGATATTGTGAAATAATATTGCAGTTCGAAAAAATGGGATACCTTAGAATAAGTAGCTAAAACTGATGACGACATGCAATTTCACAATGCACAAAATGTTATTCTAATGAATAATGGGCACTGTATTTTACGAGATAAATTAAATAACTTATACTACCGTGAAAAAAAAAGCGTTCGTAACTTTTATTCTGTGGTGAGTCAATCAAAAAGGGTGGCCGAACTCACTCTGGAGCCGAGATATTGATCAATGTAATCCTATTTATTTCTAAAATGCTGGCGGAGGGGGCGGGAGAAGGGGTTTGACAGAGTGCTGAATATACCGAAGGAGAAGCCTCGTTGAGTACGTATACGATCGAAAAATGGAGCGTCTTTGTCGGCACAAAGGACTGCAGGGGAACATTCCACGCAAATAAAAATATAAACCCCCAAGACATCGCAGTTTCCCGAAAGCAAGGGATCTTCTCGACAACGTTTTCTTCAAAGGAAGGTCAAAGAAAGAGGAAATTGTTGGACGTTTGTTTCTTTCGTTTTGTTTCTTTGTGCAGAACGTTCTGTCTCCATGGCTGTGTGTGTGGGTGCGCTCAATTTTGATTTTGTTTGTTGGCTAGTCTCGTCTATATCACCGGCATGTCCATGCATGTGTATGCTTCTTTTATCTTACGGTCCGCAGATGGTACAAACGTTACACCGTTTTCAGTAACTGCCAAACAAAACGAAAGACTATTCCCCTTTCTCCCTTTCTTTCTCTCTCTCTCTTTGCTTTTCGGTGTGTTTTCAGCGTGTCCTTGTCATAAGAACGGTTTTCCCCATCCGCTTTGTGACGTGTGCTTTGAGCGTGATAAACTTTTGAGGACAGAGTCAATGGTGCGCGACGAAAACGTTTGCTCCCCGAAATGGCTGGCGTCACTCCCGATATGTCCGTTAAGCTACTCTTTATTTTTTTTATATTTCGTTCGTTCCATTTTGTTTGATTTATTTTACATTTTATTCGTCCATCTCTCGATCCATATCTTTTATTTGATTGAGTCACTGCGTTTGCCTTGTTTTCCTCCCCTTGATTGAATTTAATATTATAAAACTTTGCTAGGGACAAAAAGCGCGGCTCGCAAAGAGTATTGTTTTGA
Source organism: Ixodes persulcatus (assembly GCA_013358835.2). NCBI lineage: Eukaryota > Metazoa > Arthropoda > Arachnida > Ixodida > Ixodidae > Ixodes > Ixodes persulcatus. Next base: position 29,958 of record JABSTQ010010274.1, read on the forward strand.
TCGCAAAGAAAAAATATATAAGAAAAAACATAGCTTTATGTGTCTGAAGAGATTGGTTTAGTTTAATACGACAGGACCTAGTTTGAACGTTATTGAAGAACATGTCAACACGAAGTCAGAAATAGAAGTAGTGATAACAAAAAGTAGTCCACTAAAGATAAAGTTTTGTACGCGGCCATTGTGGAAAAAATACGAGGATCAAACTGAGTGCAGATAAGCATTCATAACAAGTCGTGTGTGGTATACAGTATTTGATTTCTTGAAAATACAGGGAAAATGACACCGAGAAATAAGTCACGCGAGTTACTTTTGTTTTTGGAGAGTAAAGTTCTTACAAGAAAAAAATGTTAGGGAAAAATTGCATAAAAACCTTAAATTCCCCGTGAAAAAGAAGAAAAAAAAAGCGCTTTTCTCTCCAAAGATTGAATACATACAGACAAATAGATAATGAATGAGGCATCATGTCCTGTTCTTCGCCGCCTTATCCGCGTCTCTAAGTTTCATAGTAAAAGCCCGTGATTGAAATGTTTCGACCTTTTTTTAATAAACGGAGGCGTAACATCGCAAGTTCTTGTCTTTCTTATTAATGCATTCGTGATTTTGGGAATGTCAGTATCATCATAGAATACGACTGGAACTCATCCGTGCCAGAGTGAATACGAATTCGTAAGCAAAATATAATTGAATATAATAAGAAAAGAAACGTACAAATGAGGAGCAGAATATTTTTCTCGTAATTCGGGCTTTCAAAAACGTTGAGGTGCGCGGCCCAAATACCGATGAAGCTTGCGTCTCAAAATTGCACTCTGCTCCTGTATTTGCTTTGAGCGTGCTGTGAATACAAGAAAACAACTCTGGGGCTTAAAAACAGCTTCGAACGAAATTAGTTTTTCTGCATTTAGTGTCGCGTCATTGGCGATGTACATTACACACTGCCTGGCTATCAGCGTACTAGCAGATGGTATGTAATTTGAAGTGCGGCGACACCCGCGACAACCTTACAAGGATGTTCTTGTTTATTCGAAATGCTTCCATCGAGACGTCGTTAATTTCCCGCCGGCTTACGGTTAGGTATGTTCATGCGCTGTGCCGCCCGCAGTGACACAGCTGCGGCATGACCTGAACGACACGGGTTGGTCTATATGTAGGGGAATCAAACCGAGAAAGATGTAAGAGAAGCAGACTTATGCTCGTTACTTGAAAAATGTAATGGATTACTACAATTACAAATTCCCAAGCTTCAAATGTACTGGATTACCCTTACAAATTACTTTCGCTGAAAAGTAACTGATTACATTACTCGCTAGGTTAGAAATTACTTTCACGTTACTTTTTCCGTACAATTATCCAGAAAAGAATAGGAACAATTTTGATATTTTTTATCCAGAAATGTTCTGCAACTGCACTGTTCATTTCTCATACGCCCGTATTATGGCAGTCCTTGTAAAAATAAAATATTATATTTAAGAGAAAGAGTGTAGGTGCACTCCGTTCACCTGTAGGCTGACAAGGCACCGAAAGCTGCAACCACATCCGCCATCCCGCTAGCTTACGGCCTCCGGAAATGATCCCTGGAATTGTGCAGACAAAGCTAGCGGTGCTCATGCTCAGTAGCAGCGCCTACCTCCGCTACGAGATTCGGAGCTCAAGACGCAATCTACGAAAGCTCCGTTTCGACGCGCGTGTTTCGCCTGTTATTAACAGGAAAAAAAAAGCTTGGTTATAACGTTACAATGTATAGCCATTGCAGAATGCAAGTGTCCCAGCTTACCTTGATGTGTTTCCGTAGATTAGAGTTTGTTGTTCTTGCTGATGACAATGTGTGTGTGTATTTTTGGCAAGCAAAGTATGCACTGAAATTCTAGGTTTCCGTTCTCCTTAATGCCCTGAAGTTTAAACATCTCATTAAGAGATGGCCATAGAGACGACGGACACTCCATGACCGAAAACTCGTCCAGTCAGAGAAAAAGTGGTGGTTACAGGTTATTGATCGCTCATTGGTTCTCACTTTCATACCAATATTCGTGGAGGCCAGGGGAGGGTAGGGCATAGAAAGCGAGAAGAGCAATGGTTATCGGTGTCGGAATGCAATAGAGAATCACACCACTTTTACGCGTCCTCTCCCTCTCTTTCTCTCCGGACTTCTTAGATGGCCTAACCTCCCCCCTTTTTTATGTTGACAGTTGACAGTAAATTGAGGAGTGTACTCGACCCCCATGCCCAAACAAGTAAACCAAAAGAAGTATCGCCCGTACCCTCAAAGACGATGCTCTTAGCCTCGCGCCGGACGCTTTTTAGCCGTGCCTCAAGAGCGTGCTAGAATAAAGTAGTGCACATCAAAGACAAAGAGAATTCGACACCCTCGTGCGAGGCTACATCGTCTGTTACGCGAGTTGTGACCCCGCGAATCGAGAGGGTACGGACCCGCGTTTGATGTCTGTGCAGGTGGCGGGAGACGTCGAAGAAGTTGGAAAGGGTGAAGCGGTGTAAAAGACAACAACAAATAAACACGAAGAGTTTTCTCCTGCCCGGGAGAAGAAGAAAAACACGATGGATCGCGACGGAGAGTCTAGTTGGCGCTCTCTTGATCTTTGTCTTTCGCTTATTTGTACATGTCTTGCCCGTTTTTCTACTGGTTCTACTGACCGGTCATACGAAAAATCGTGTTTTCAGTTCGGCTGTCTCCCCTCCCTAATGTTTTCTATTTTGCTGAACTTGCTCTCTTTATGCTGCTAAATGTTCAGCTTGTATTGCTCTAGTTACTGTACTATGCTCATATTTTTAAAAGTAACGAGTAATTAAAGTAATCTGTTACCAATATTTTGTAACAGAATTACATAACAAATTGCTTCCGAAAAAAATAACGTGGCAATTACAAAATTACTTGAAAAGTAACGGATTACAAGTAATCCTTTACTTGTAACGGATTACTTCCTAAGTCTGAAGAGAAGTCACGCAGATCATCATTTTGGCGCAGGGGTCGGTTATTTCCCGCAATGCTTGTGCTAATTTTCACCTTGGGTGCGGGCGCAGCAAAAGCTACGAGAGCGAGCTAATACATGTAGAAACTGAGGGAGAGGAGGAGATGACAGCACGCAGGGAAGAGAGAGACCCGAGCTCTGGTTGGAATGATTAGTGAGTATACGCAAAGAGAAAGAGAGAGAAAGAGAGAAAACTTTTATTTAGATTGAAGATGCTCCTCGATCTTTGGCACAGGTCCGGGCCTAGGTAGATGCGTTCAGATCTCCGTCGTCCATCACTTTCCGAATTAAACGAAAGAGGGGCAGCCCCCACTGCTTTTGAAGCTCTGGAGGGGGTGGGGGGGGGGGGGGGGAGGACCATTTCTCCCAGCCGCTTGGGATGAGGTGGTGGGGTAGATGGGAGACCGACTGATAGCGACTCTAGTGGGCTGCAGAGCAGTCCCAAAGTGTGCCTTGGTTACAGGGGTATCCACAGCAGTAGGAGCAGATGGGTCGACCTGGGGCATTGTTAAAGTGGCTACTGAACCGAAATTTGTATTTTACAAAATAAGGCTGCTGAAGTGTTGTGCGCTACGAACTCCGAAACATCACTCATACATCGATATCTCAAATGGATGGCAGTACTTTTGGAAAACAAGGTCGGGATCGAGCGAGGGCTATGACGTCATTGTACTCCTGGAAATTTTGAGAAAAAGAGGAAGCGGCCTCGCTTCTCTCCTCCTCACTTCGGTTCACCAGCTCGACGGGACGTAGCGAGCAGGAGAGTGAATGAGAACCGTGACGTGACTTGTCACGTCGGCCTCGTCAGCCGTGTTCAATCGCGCACCAATCCAGAAATACGGCAATCCGTTAGATATATTGCTGTACGAGTGAAGTTTTTGGGTATTGCAGCGTCCCGCCTATCCGTCCAGCATTGTCTTCTGTGCTCAAAATTTCGGTTCAGTTTAATGTAATGTATATAGTGCGGAGTAAGTAGAGTGTGTGTCTGCTCTTTACTTATGAGACCCCTTTTCTCTCTTGAATGAGTATATGAGGGAGAGGGTAGAAAAGTGGAAACTTTCCATGCATTCCTAAGAATTTCATTTATTCTTTATTTTTTTTTTTTTGTCAATTTCGGTTCATACTCTTGATAAAAACAAAACAGCGCAAAGACAAGGACGGAGTAGAAGGAACAACAGGACACAGCGCTGACCAAACAAGATCCGGACTTCTGGAGGCAGGAGTTTCCGGCGAATGAAGAAGGCCAGCATGCGGGAGCGGCAAATCGTGCCCGCTATAAGCGTTACCAGGACGCACGGGTCCAAACTCAAACATTGAAAAGAGCCCAATGTTTAAGAAATATAGTTGATTAACGTAGAAGTTTGGGCTAGTTGGTAAGACATGTAAAATATTTTTGAACAGAATTACAAACAAATTGCTTCCGAAAAAAATAACGTGGCAATTACAAAATTACTTGAAAAGTAACGGATACAAGTAATCCTTACTTGTAACGGATTACTCCTAAGTCTGAAGAGAAGTCACGCAGATCATCATGTTGGCGCAGGGGTCGGTTATTTCGGCAATGCTTGTGCTAATTTTCCCCCTTGGGTGCGGGCGCAGCAAAAGCTACGAGAGCGAGCTAATACATGTAGAAACTGAGGGAGAGGAGGATGCTGGACAGCACGCAGGGAAGAGAGCGACCCCGGCTCTGGTGGAATGATTAGTGAGTATACGCAAAGAGAAGAGAGAGAAAGAGAGAAAACTTTTATTTAGATTGAAGATGCTCTCGATCTTTGGCACAGGTCGGGCCTAGGTAGTTGCGGTTCAGATCTCCGTCGTCCATCACCTTCCGAATTAGACGAAAGAGGGGCAGCCCCCACTGCTTTGAAGCTCTGGAGAAGGGGGGGGGGGAGGACCATTTCTTCCAGCCGCTTGGGATGAGGTGGTGGGGTAGATGGGAGAGCGAATGATAGCGACTCTAGTGGGCTGCAGAGCAGTCCCAAAGTGTGCCTTGGTTACAGGGGTATCCACAGCAGTAGGAGCAGATGGGTCGACCAGGGGCATTGTTAAAGGGCTACTGAACCGAAATTTGTATTTCGAAAAATAAGGCTGCTGAAGTGTTGTGCGCCACGAACTCCAACACATCACTCATACATCGATATCTCAAATGGATGGCCGTACTCTTGGAAAACAAGGGCGGGATCAAATGAGGGCTACGACGTCATTGCACTCCTGGAAATTTTGAGTATAAGGGGAAGCGGCCTCGCTTCTCTCCTCCTCGCTTCGGTTCGCCAGCTCGACGGGACGTAGCGAGCAGGAAAGTGAATGAGAACCGTGACGTGACTTGTCACGTCGGCCTCGTCAGCCGTGTTCAATCGCGCACCAATCCAGAAATACGGCAATAAACAGCGCAAAGACAAGGACGAAGTAGAAGGAACAACAGGACACAGCGCTGACCAAACAAGATCCGGACTTCTGGAGGCAGGAGTTTCCGGCGAATGAAGAAGGCCAGCATGCGGGAGCGGCAAATCGTGCCCGCTATAAGCGTTACCAGGACGCACGGGTCCAAACTCAAACATTGAAAAGAGCCCGATGTATAAGAAATATAGTTGATTAACGTAGAAGTTTGGGCTAGTTGGTAAGACATGATAAAAACAAAACAGCGCAAAGACAAGGACGAAGTAGAAGGAACAACAGGACACAGCGCTGACCAAACAAGATCCGGACTTCTGGAGGCAGGAGTTTCCGGCGAATGAAGAAGGCCAGCATGCGGGAGCGGCAAATCGTGCCCGCTATAAGCGTTACCAGGACGCACGGGTCCAAACTCAAACATTGAAAAGAGCCCGATGTATAAGAAATATAGTTGATTAACGTAGAAGTTTGGGCTAGTTGGTAAGACATGATAAAAACAAAACAGCGCAAAGACAAGGACGAAGTAGAAGGAACAACAGGACACAGCGCTGACCAAACAAGATCCGGACTTCTGGAGGCAGGAGTTTCCGGCGAATGAAGAAGGCCAGCATGCGGGAGCGGCAAATCGTGCCCGCTATAAGCGTTACCAGGACGCACGGGTCCAAACTCAAACATTGAAAAGAGCCCGATGTATAAGAAATATAGTTGATTAACGTAGAAGTTTGGGCTAGTTGGTAAGACATGATAAAAACAAAACAGCGCAAAGACAAGGACGAAGTAGAAGGAACAACAGGACACAGCGCTGACCAAACAAGATCCGGACTTCTGGAGGCAGGAGTTTCCGGCGAATGAAGAAGGCCAGCATGCGGGAGCGGCAAATCGTGCCCGCTATAAGCGTTACCAGGACGCACGGGTCCAAACTCAAACATTGAAAAGAGCCCGATGTATAAGAAATATAGTTGATTAACGTAGAAGTTTGGGCTAGTTGGTAAGACATGATAAAAACAAAACAGCGCAAAGACAAGGACGAAGTAGAAGGAACAACAGGACACAGCGCTGACCAAACAAGATCCGGACTTCTGGAGGCAGGAGTTTCCGGCGAATGAAGAAGGCCAGCATGCGGGAGCGGCAAATCGTGCCCGCTATAAGCGTTACCAGGACGCACGGGTCCAAACTCAAACATTGAAAAGAGCCCGATGTATAAGAAATATAGTTGATTAACGTAGAAGTTTGGGCTAGTTGGTAAGACATGATAAAAACAAAACAGCGCAAAGACAAGGACGAAGTAGAAGGAACAACAGGACACAGCGCTGACCAAACAAGATCCGGACTTCTGGAGGCAGGAGTTTCCGGCGAATGAAGAAGGCCAGCATGCGGGAGCGGCAAATCGTGCCCGCTATAAGCGTTACCAGGACGCACGGGTCCAAACTCAAACATTGAAAAGAGCCCGATGTATAAGAAATATAGTTGATTAACGTAGAAGTTTGGGCTAGTTGGTAAGACATGATAAAAACAAAACAGCGCAAAGACAAGGACGAAGTAGAAGGAACAACAGGACACAGCGCTGACCAAACAAGATCCGGACTTCTGGAGGCAGGAGTTTCCGGCGAATGAAGAAGGCCAGCATGCGGGAGCGGCAAATCGTGCCCGCTATAAGCGTTACCAGGACGCACGGGTCCAAACTCAAACATTGAAAAGAGCCCGATGTATAAGAAATATAGTTGATTAACGTAGAAGTTTGGGCTAGTTGGTAAGACATGATAAAAACAAAACAGCGCAAAGACAAGGACGAAGTAGAAGGAACAACAGGACACAGCGCTGACCAAACAAGATCCGGACTTCTGGAGGCAGGAGTTTCCGGCGAATGAAGAAGGCCAGCATGCGGGAGCGGCAAATCGTGCCCGCTATAAGCGTTACCAGGACGCACGGGTCCAAACTCAAACATTGAAAAGAGCCCGATGTATAAGAAATATAGTTGATTAACGTAGAAGTTTGGGCTAGTTGGTAAGACATGATAAAAACAAAACAGCGCAAAGACAAGGACGAAGTAGAAGGAACAACAGGACACAGCGCTGACCAAACAAGATCCGGACTTCTGGAGGCAGGAGTTTCCGGCGAATGAAGAAGGCCAGCATGCGGGAGCGGCAAATCGTGCCCGCTATAAGCGTTACCAGGACGCACGGGTCCAAACTCAAACATTGAAAAGAGCCCGATGTATAAGAAATATAGTTGATTAACGTAGAAGTTTGGGCTAGTTGGTAAGACATGATAAAAACAAAACAGCGCAAAGACAAGGACGAAGTAGAAGGAACAACAGGACACAGCGCTGACCAAACAAGATCCGGACTTCTGGAGGCAGGAGTTTCCGGCGAATGAAGAAGGCCAGCATGCGGGAGCGGCAAATCGTGCCCGCTATAAGCGTTACCAGGACGCACGGGTCCAAACTCAAACATTGAAAAGAGCCCGATGTATAAGAAATATAGTTGATTAACGTAGAAGTTTGGGCTAGTTGGTAAGACATGATAAAAACAAAACAGCGCAAAGACAAGGACGAAGTAGAAGGAACAACAGGACACAGCGCTGACCAAACAAGATCCGGACTTCTGGAGGCAGGAGTTTCCGGCGAATGAAGAAGGCCAGCATGCGGGAGCGGCAAATCGTGCCCGCTATAAGCGTTACCAGGACGCACGGGTCCAAACTCAAACATTGAAAAGAGCCCGATGTATAAGAAATATAGTTGATTAACGTAGAAGTTTGGGCTAGTTGGTAAGACATGATAAAAACAAAACAGCGCAAAGACAAGGACGAAGTAGAAGGAACAACAGGACACAGCGCTGACCAAACAAGATCCGGACTTCTGGAGGCAGGAGTTTCCGGCGAATGAAGAAGGCCAGCATGCGGGAGCGGCAAATCGTGCCCGCTATAAGCGTTACCAGGACGCACGGGTCCAAACTCAAACATTGAAAAGAGCCCGATGTATAAGAAATATAGTTGATTAACGTAGAAGTTTGGGCTAGTTGGTAAGACATGATAAAAACAAAACAGCGCAAAGACAAGGACGAAGTAGAAGGAACAACAGGACACAGCGCTGACCAAACAAGATCCGGACTTCTGGAGGCAGGAGTTTCCGGCGAATGAAGAAGGCCAGCATGCGGGAGCGGCAAATCGTGCCCGCTATAAGCGTTACCAGGACGCACGGGTCCAAACTCAAACATTGAAAAGAGCCCGATGTATAAGAAATATAGTTGATTAACGTAGAAGTTTGGGCTAGTTGGTAAGACATGATAAAAACAAAACAGCGCAAAGACAAGGACGAAGTAGAAGGAACAACAGGACACAGCGCTGACCAAACAAGATCCGGACTTCTGGAGGCAGGAGTTTCCGGCGAATGAAGAAGGCCAGCATGCGGGAGCGGCAAATCGTGCCCGCTATAAGCGTTACCAGGACGCACGGGTCCAAACTCAAACATTGAAAAGAGCCCGATGTATAAGAAATATAGTTGATTAACGTAGAAGTTTGGGCTAGTTGGTAAGACATGATAAAAACAAAACAGCGCAAAGACAAGGACGAAGTAGAAGGAACAACAGGACACAGCGCTGACCAAACAAGATCCGGACTTCTGGAGGCAGGAGTTTCCGGCGAATGAAGAAGGCCAGCATGCGGGAGCGGCAAATCGTGCCCGCTATAAGCGTTACCAGGACGCACGGGTCCAAACTCAAACATTGAAAAGAGCCCGATGTATAAGAAATATAGTTGATTAACGTAGAAGTTTGGGCTAGTTGGTAAGACATGATAAAAACAAAACAGCGCAAAGACAAGGACGAAGTAGAAGGAACAACAGGACACAGCGCTGACCAAACAAGATCCGGACTTCTGGAGGCAGGAGTTTCCGGCGAATGAAGAAGGCCAGCATGCGGGAGCGGCAAATCGTGCCCGCTATAAGCGTTACCAGGACGCACGGGTCCAAACTCAAACATTGAAAAGAGCCCGATGTATAAGAAATATAGTTGATTAACGTAGAAGTTTGGGCTAGTTGGTAAGACATGATAAAAACAAAACAGCGCAAAGACAAGGACGAAGTAGAAGGAACAACAGGACACAGCGCTGACCAAACAAGATCCGGACTTCTGGAGGCAGGAGTTTCCGGCGAATGAAGAAGGCCAGCATGCGGGAGCGGCAAATCGTGCCCGCTATAAGCGTTACCAGGACGCACGGGTCCAAACTCAAACATTGAAAAGAGCCCGATGTATAAGAAATATAGTTGATTAACGTAGAAGTTTGGGCTAGTTGGTAAGACATGATAAAAACAAAACAGCGCAAAGACAAGGACGAAGTAGAAGGAACAACAGGACACAGCGCTGACCAAACAAGATCCGGACTTCTGGAGGCAGGAGTTTCCGGCGAATGAAGAAGGCCAGCATGCGGGAGCGGCAAATCGTGCCCGCTATAAGCGTTACCAGGACGCACGGGTCCAAACTCAAACATTGAAAAGAGCCCGATGTATAAGAAATATAGTTGATTAACGTAGAAGTTTGGGCTAGTTGGTAAGACATGATAAAAACAAAACAGCGCAAAGACAAGGACGAAGTAGAAGGAACAACAGGACACAGCGCTGACCAAACAAGATCCGGACTTCTGGAGGCAGGAGTTTGAAGTGTAACGCGTATAGCGGGCACGATTTGCCGCTCCCGCATGCTGGCCTTCTTTATTCGCCGGAAACTCCTGCCTCCAGAAGTCCGGATCTTGTTTGGTCAGCGCTGTGTCCTGTTGTTCCTTCTACTTCGTCCTTGTCTTTGCGCTGTTTTGTTTTTTATCATGTCTTACCAACTAGCCCAAACTTCTACGTTAATCAACTATATTTCTTATACATCGGGTTCTTTTCAATGTTTGAGTTTGGACCCGTGCGTCCTGGTAACGCGTATAGCGGGCACGATTTGCCGCTCCCGCATGCTGGCCTTCTTTATTCGCCGGAAACTCCTGCCTCCAGAAGTCCGGATCTTGTTTGGTCAGCGCTGTGTCCTGTTGTTCCTTCTACTTCGTCCTTGTCTTTGCGCTGTTTTGGTTTTATCATGTCTTACCAACTAGCCAAAACTTCTACGTTATTCATACTCTTGCACTGCCGGCCATGCCAGACGGGGTCCCGGATACGGTTCGCGTGTGAACTCGTGAGCTCGGCTATTACTTCTCAGTCCCTGGTATCGTGGGACCCATTGGATACTAATTTTTATCAGCGGGTATTTGTGCATGTGTCGTTGCAGAATGCTATAGATGTATGTGAGTAGTTCATTGTTTAGAAAAGCTCGGCAGGCATGTTGGCTGTCCGTTCTCACTGTCGCTTTTTCCTCCTCGTGTTTGAAGAACTCGGTTATCGCCATGGCTCTGGCTAGCGGCTCAGCGTGCAGCGGAGTAGGAACTCCCTGGCACTCCCGTGTCATGATTTCTTTCTCGATCCATTTTGCTAGTGTGCATTGCTCTGCTTTGTATGTACCTCGTGGAGTTTTCCAACTTCTCTCGTACATCCTTTCGACAGCCTCCACCCTGGCCCTCCTTCTTTCGCCGTGATATTCCGGGTGCACGTGGCGCGGGATGGGAGCCACCTTGATCTTGTCCCTAAGGTTTGGGGGGATTTCTTGCTTGCTTCTTGATTGTCCTTCCACTCGATATCCCAGCCTCCACGCATGTCTCTGACCGCCTCGGTTAGACTGAGCCTCTCCAACTGGCTTGCTCTGTGTGCCTGCACCATTTCTTTCCAGGTGTTGTGAACTCCTAGTTTTAGGTACTTCTCTGTTGATGTAGGTGAAGTCCCCATCGCCAGCTTTTCTGTCTTTCTGATGAGGACGTTAATTTTCTCTTTCTCACTTGTTCTGAGACCCATGTACGGTATACCGCAAGTGATCCTACTGACCACCAGGGCGTGTATCATTCTCAGCCTGTCTTGTTATTTCAGTCCGTATTTTCGGTTTGGGCACCCTCCTTATAAGCTGAGTAACTTAGGTGACTGTCGCCTGCAGCTTTTTCACCGTGGCTGTTCCAGCTCCATACCCTTGAAAATTTAGGGCTAGTTGGTAAGACATGATAAAAACAAAACAGCGCAAAGACAAGGACGAAGTAGAAGGAACAACAGGACACAGCGCTGACCAAACAAGATCCGACTTCTGGAGGCAGGAGTTTCCGGCGAATGAAGAAGGCCAGCATGCGGGAGCGGCAAATCGTGCCCGCTATAAGCGTTACCAGGACGCACGGGTCCAAACTCAAACATTGAAAAGAGCCCGATGTTTAAGAATATAGTTGATTAACGTAGAAGTTTGGGCTAGTTGGTAAGACATGATAAAAACAAAACAGCGCAAAGACAAGGACGAAGTAGAAGGAACAACAGGACACAGTGCTGACCAAACAAGATCCGGACTTCAGGAGGCAGGAGTTTCCGGCGAATGAAGAAGGCCAGCATGCGGGAGCTGCAAATCGTGCCCGCTATTAGCGTTACCAGGACGCACGGGTCCAAACTCAAACATTGAAAAGAGCCCGATGTATAAGAAATATAGTTGATTAACGTAGAAGTTTGGGCTAGTTGGTAAGACATGATAAAACTAAACAGCGCAAAGACAAGGACGAAGTAGAAGGAACAACAGGACACAAGCGCTGACCAAACAAGATCCGGACTTCTGGAGGCAGGAGTTTCCGGCGAATGAAGAAGGCCAGCATGCGGGAGCGGCAAATCGTGCCCGCTATAAGCGTTACCAGGACGCACGGGTCCAAACTCAAACTCCTGCCTCCAGAAGTCCGGATCTTGTTTGGTCAGCGCTGTGTCCTGTTGTTCCTTCTACTTCGTCCTTGTCTTTGCGCTGTTTTGTTTTTTATCATGTCTTACCAACTAGCCCAAACTTCTACGTTAATCAACTATATTTCTTATACATCGGGTTCTTTTCAATGTTTGAGTTTGGACCCGTGCGTCCTGGTAACGCGTATAGCGGGCACGATTTTGCCGCTCCCGCATGCTGGCCTTCTTTATTCGCCGGAAACTCCTGCCTCCAGAAGTCCGGATCTTGTTTGGTCAGCGCTGTGTCCTGTTGTTCCTTCTACTTCGTCCTTGTCTTTGCGCTGTTTTGGTTTTATCATGTCTACCAACTAGCCAAAACTTCTACGTTATTCATACTCTTGCACTGCCGGCCATGCCAGACGGGGTCCCGGATACGGTTCGCGTGTGAACTCGTGAGCTCGGCTATTACTTCTCAGTCCCTGGTATCGTGGGACCCATTGGATACTAATTTTTATCAGCGGGTATTTGTGCATGTGTCGTTGCAGAATGCTATAGATGTATGTGAGTAGTTCATTGTTTAGAAAAGCTCGGCAGGCATGTTGGCTGTCCGTTCTCACTGTCGCTTTTTCCTCCTCGTGTTTGAAGAACTCGGTTATCGCCATGGCTCTGGCTAGCGGCTCAGCGTGCAGGGGAGTAGGAACTCCCTGGCACTCCCGTGTCATGATTTCTTTCTTGATCCATTTTGCTAGTGTGCATTGCTCTGCTTTGTATGTACCTCGTGGAGTTTTCCATCGTCTCTCGTACATCTTTTTGACAGCCTCCACCCTGGCCCTTCTTCTTTCGCCGTGGTATTCCGGGTGCATGTGGCGCGGGATGGGAGCCACCTTGATCTTGTCCCTTAGGTTTTGGGGGATTTCTCGCTTGCTTCTTGATTGTCCTTCCACTCGATATCCCTAGCCTCCACGCATGTCTCTGACCGCCTCGGTTAGACTGAGCCTCTCCAACTGGCTTTCTCTGTGTGCCTGCACCATTTCTTTCCAGGTGTTGTGAACTCCTAGTTTTAGGTGCTTCTCTGTTGATGTAGTTGGAGGAAGTCCCCATCGCCAGCTATTATGTCTTTCTGATGAGGACGTTAATTTTCTCTTTCTCACTTGTTCTGAGACCCAGGTACGGTATACCGCAAGTGATCCTACTGACCACCAGGGCGTGTATCATTCTCAGCCTGTCTTGTTATTTCAGTCCGTATTTTCGGTTGGGCACCCTCCTTATAAGCTGAGTAACTTAGGTGACTGTCGCCTGCAGCTTTTTCACCGTGGCTGTTCCAGCTCCATACCCTTGAAAATTTAGGGCTAGGATCTCAATTGTTCTCACCCGTGTGATGCTGACTCCGCTCAGGGTCAGCTCCGGGTCTGGTGTGTCTGGTGGAGGTCTTCCCTTTTCCCTCTTCCTCAGGATCGGCAGCTCCAATTTTTTAGGGGCGCATGTCAGGCCGCAGTCTCTTAGGTACTCCTCTGTTCTGTTCACTGCTTCCTGCAGGGCATCTTGCTGCATGCCCGCAGAACCGGAGTTCGTCCACACTGTCAGGTTGTCAGTGTAGATTGCGTGGTTGATCACCTCGATGTCTTCCAACCGCGATGGCAGGCCCCTCATCGCTAGGTTCAAAAAGAGTAGAGAAATCACCAAGCCTTATGGTGTGCCTCTCTCTGGTACTTTCATTTTTTCCGACCTCAGGCTCCCCAGCCCCAATGTTGCTGTTCTGTCAGTCAAGAAGTCTTTCACATAGTTGTATGCCTTCCTACCGCACTCAGTATCCGGCAAAGTTCTCAGCGCCGCTGCATGGGAGACGTTGTCGAACGCCCCTTTTACGTCTAGGGCCAGGGTTGCGCTCTTTTTTTGTGTGTGCTCAGGCTCAAGGAGGACGACTTGTGTCGATAAATGTGGCCTAAAGCCGTACATTTTGCTTGGTAAATGGCCTCCTTCATCCAGGTAGGGCGCCAGCCTGTTGTGGACCAAGTGCTCGACCAACTTCCCGACGCGCTAGGTCACGGATAGTGGTCGCAGGACCTGTGTGGTAATTTTCTTGCCGGGTTTGGGGATCATGGTGACGTCTGAATGCTTCAAGAAGGCACTAATCTTTCAAACTCCCATCTCTTGTTCGCGTGCTTTAGCAGGCAGTCGATGGCTTTGTTATCCAGGTTTCAATATGGATCGGTGGCCGAGTAGGCTAGCGCACACCAGGGCTCGGGGCACATGGAGCGAAAGCTCGCGCTGCAGAACCCAGGATCCTGGGTTCATTCCTCACCCCTGCCTGTTATGATCTGGATGGGCATCGTACCGGCGTGCTGTCGTATACCACTACTGCGTGATGAACGTTCTTGCGGTTGTACACATCGCGACACTGTTAGCGCGAACACGACATCGGCACGTTTTCGCATTTTACTTCTAAATAGTATCAGCGAGCGCGAAATTTTATCGCTTACATTATAGAACAAAATGAGCTCTTTCCGCAGCAATATTAACTTGAATGACATCCCTTGGTTTCAAAGAGAAAAACTGGAAAAACCGGCGATTGCTTGTTCGCGCTAACAGTGTCGCGCTCTGTACTTCACTGGCTAAATTTCTCCTCTACAGCTGGGAGACTGACTCGTCGCCTGTTCAGGCGGACCAAGTCCTAGGCAGTATAAACATGCACACAACCCACATTTTTATTCAGGTTTCTGAGGGTCTTCTTGCTGATCTTGTCCAACATCTAATAGAAGCTAAGGCCGTAGCTCTCTAAGCCGTGACGTCACAATGGCCGGAGAAGGGAGGCCACGTCGAGAAATGGCGCCCACTCTGGTTCTCTTTACACCGGCTGCTTCACCTTCTCACACAGGTCACGTGGTTTGTTTGTGCGCGTTTATCCGACTTTAATAAACGTTTCAAAAACTCAGTCTTGTATAATTTATTATATATATATAATATGAACGTAATATACACCACGTTACCAAGGTTGAAAGTACCAAATTTATATTTATGATTATCCCCGTAACCCTGGGACCAGTGCAGTCCCGCAGCTCCCCAGACTTTTCGAATGAACCGGCTCCGGTGCGACATTTTCTTCCCTCATAGGGGTTCCGATTTTGGTACATTTAGGTTGTGTGTGAGCTGCTGACTGTCATAAAAGTAACGCTGAGACATTTCAAAAGGGAAGGGAACCAAAAAAAATCTAGTCATCACCACAGGGAGCGCACGCGAGCAAGAGATGGGTCGACAACGTTAAAGGGGTGATGCAACAATTTTTGTACTTTGCGAAAATACCGCTTAGAACGGATCCCTGACGTTAATGACCTATGAAACACTCGTTCGTTTTTCACCCCACGCAATAAAAGTCCCAGTAAAAAATTAAAGAAAAACGAACAGGTTCACCCCCTCAACTCGCAGCCAGAACAAGCGGCCACGTGATCTGGAGCCGATTATATGCCGCCAATGTTGATCGTAGCCACGCGCTGGGGTTGGCAAAGCACAGGAC
The DNA here is from genome assembly GCA_013358835.2 of Ixodes persulcatus. NCBI lineage: Eukaryota > Metazoa > Arthropoda > Arachnida > Ixodida > Ixodidae > Ixodes > Ixodes persulcatus. Next base: position 45,598 of record JABSTQ010010274.1, read on the forward strand.
ACGCGCTGAGTTCCAGACATTGTTATGGCTCGGCTATTGTCGTCGTTGCAGCGATTGGACACGGGCCACTACCCAAATGCTTCTCGAGATATCAATTATCACGAGCCCAAATCGAGTGCTCACGCAATGCTAGGGTCCAATCTATGAGCCGCATTCAAATATCGTCCCTGGAGGATGCTGCTACCACCTGGGTACGTCATCAAAATTTGCGAAGGAGAGATTGAAAGAAAACGCTCGCTTTCTCTTTGAAATTACACCGCAACAAAGAGGTTTCTTGGTCAGTGGCGTTGCGTGCGAGTGTACTTGGGTCCCACTAGTGCCAGTAAGCTCATACAAAGTGAAAAACGCTCAAAACGAATATCGTTGCACCGCCCCTGTAAGCATTTCGTCCCACACTGCTGCCGCTGCTCTCGTGTGTGGTTTTTTTTTATACTTGTTTCCTTTTTCCCGTCATTTCTCTGTCGTCACCGCAGTCTCGGGTAGTTTTTTTGTGTTCGCTTTATATTACGTCCTTTACGTTAACTCGCGGAACAAGTCCTGCTACGGTTTGAGTGACATCTGTGGCAACTAGTCAACGGTGACGCTGGTCGATTATCGATATACCTCTCTCTCTCGACAAAGGGAGATACGTTTTGGAGTTCGTGTTCAAATGTTTTCGTGGCGGATATTGCGGGAAGTGTGGATACAATCGACAGGTGAGAAACAACTTATTTAGGGGATTTCTTGGTCATGTAGGCCGCGAGTAGAGTGCTGCATTCGTTTTTTTTTTAAATATCTTGATAGAATGCAATTTCATTCTTTATCTTTATCCTTTCCGTCGACATTTGTAAATATGCGTGGTAATTTTCTAGTTTTCACTGGAAAGTGAATAACAAGTTTATGTGGTTATTGAAAGTGCGTTGTTTGTGCTTATGTGTTTAAACTAATGTTATTTTATTGCCTTTACCGCGTTTATACTAGAATCTTAACTTTATTAAGGTAATAGTATTATTGTATAAAGATGTTATATTTTGTTCTAGGGAAGCTCGAGCCCATAGGGAGACGTAAATTAGTTGACTGTAAATAGTAAGTTTAGTACCCTTGCCAGAAGGAGAAGTTAATACATTTTCATTAAATGATATAGGATTTAATCACCTCGCGGTCTCGAGCTTCGCAAGCTGATTTGTCGACCCCATATTGTCATTCGGTTGAAATTACATTAATTTTGCCATGTGACCGGGGTATAATGCAAGAATTACGCGACTGCATGCGTTAACATCTCTTACACGATCGAAAGTGACACTTGTCTAGCCGTGTCCACGTTGACTACGTCTACCTAAATTTTAACTCTGATTTGTTGCGTCCAATCACTGCGTGTCCCGCCATTTTGTCGAAGTATTTCTGTATAAAATATGCATTCCTACAGCAATAATTGCGTGACTCAATGTTTTCAAGTTAAAACAATCACATTTTTTTGATAGACGTCTTATATGCATACCTCGTGTCATTTCGTACCGATTACTTAGCGGTGTAATGTTTTGCCCGCGTAATAAAATGTTTTCTAACCACGTTGCTATGTGCAGCTTTCATTTTAGCTAACAAGTCAGGCGTATATGACTGAAAGCGCGTTACGACGGTCGATCCAAGCGCGCTGCCTTCGCTTTGACGCGCGCCCCCGATGACCTTCCTTTGCGACGTCACGAGAAGAGCACTTCGGCCTTGTCGTCTAGGAGGTGTTGTCTTGTCCCGACCCGGTGCTGTATTCCTCGTCAACCCGGACAGCGCAGCCTCTCTCTCGGCTTTGCTGAAGGGCCGGTCTATCTCCGAGTTGTCCTTTCCTTCGTAGTCAGAATGGATGACTGTTGCTTGATGGTGCTGCCCTCTTAAGACTTCGGTCTTTACCACCTCGAGCACATCCTCACCCGTGCCCTGGTGGTTATGAATGAGGCGTATGATTGACTGTCTCGAGATCGCTTTGGATGCGGGTTGGTTCAAGAGTGCCTTGAGGATGGCCCAGGTCCTTCGGTCGCTTAGGGTGCCTTGTAGCTGGTCACACATCTGGTTCCGATTCTGCCTCCCAAGCTTCTCTGCATACTCCTCGGCTTGCTTCGTGATCGGGGCGAGCCTTGTTTTGAGCTTCGGATTTCTCTTCTGCCTTTTCCGCCTCCGTAGCAGCCCTTGTCTTATTTCCCATAGATGAACCAGGTGTGGGTACACCGCCGGGTTGTTTTTCGTGAGCTGTATGGTTCACGTGTACCTTGTCACCGCTCCAGTAGAAAAAAAAAAAAGAAACCATGAAACAAGAGCAGCTGTGTATTTGGTCGTCAAAGTATCGAGAAAAATAACTCGCTACTTTTGAGGTAAAGTAACGCGTTCTTTTTGAGAATTAATAACGAGTAACGTATTTAGTTACTTATTTATTAATTGTTTGGTGGGGGGGGTAACGTGTACATGTCTGATTAGAATACGCGAGCCTTGTTTGGAACCCTCACGAACTATATCTATCACACGGCATCGATAAAAAATAAATATTGGCGCTTACGATTTTTAATTTCAAAATATAGACGTGCGAAGAGCATGACCGATTTGCTTAAATAATCGGAATTGCAAAGTTTTGGTGTTAGACGAAATATTTCACACTTAAAGTTGATGCATCAACTTTGCCATATGGTTTAAACTGAACTCTGATTATTATTTAAAAAAAAAAAACGTATAATCACTCTAATAGAACTAACCACACTAAGATGGTCAGACCGTATATCGGGAATAATGATCCGTTCAAATATTCGTTCTTCATTCATATTGGAATTTAAACTTTATTGCCAGAAGCATTAATGAAACTTTCTGAAACTCGGTCGTTTCTGGATGACTTGACTAAGTGCTTCCCGGAAGTTAATTAACCAATACTATCACTGATTTGTCATGTGGGATATTTGAAAACCATTCACCTTTTGTGTATATTATTTTGCTGAATGTGGTGAAAACTGTCAGTATTTAATCGCAAAGCAGACTGGATTTTTACATACATGCCGTAATAAAGTATTCTGTACTCCGTCGTTATGTATTGATGTATTGTGTCAGATATTCTTGTTTTGTATAGCGTTTTTTGTATTGTTTCGTCGTGCTTTTGAACAAACTTTTATTGCCTGTAACCGCCCGGGGCCTCAAAAAAACACTGAGTAATTTAAAAAAAATACAATGACAAATACGGTTAGGGCATGTGATTTGTAAGCCAAGGACGACATGATATAATGGGATAATCCTCGAGATACGTAGGATAATTAACTAAAATTTCTTATTTCACTGTTTTCTTAGTGAAAATAAATATCGGGTTCTAATTAGAAACACGATAAGCGTCATCGAAAATAACTAAATCATTCACTGCTATAACGACTGGAATGTTGGGAGCGCGGGGGGTGCGCCAAGGTTACCATTCTTACAACAAGCGCAAAGCTAGCGGTAAAAAAAAAAAAAAATTAATAACGCCGTCGATTTGATTTATATCCGCATTTTTCCTACCACTCAGTTATCCCCGGCTTCATGAACATAAAAAAAAGATTAAATATAGCGGTACAAAGGCTAACATAGCAACCCTCGTAGCTTACGACGAACGCGCAGGGCGGTACGAGCCATCGAAGCCATATTTCAATGCCGTGTCAGTTTCACGAGACCTCGGAGAGGGGCGTTGTGACGCGGAATCACGTGATCTGTTGGATTGGCTCGGATGATCTCGTAACATGCGCTGCGGGTCACCGCAAGGGGAAGCGGAGCGCGGCGATACCTCGAAAAAGGAACTAAACTGACTTCTCAGTAGACTACCCATATTCAAGCACTTCCCTGGATAGGTGGCCCAAAGAACCTACTGGGTGTATCAAGGGGCGGCCAGGCTCTTTAAATCGACCGCAAAATTCGGTTTCTTAACCTATCGCGTTCCGTTTTTGTACAGCGTTGGCCACAGGTGGTGCATTCTTTCTATAAAATTCGCAAAGAGCGAGCTTACCTGAGAGAAAAGTAAAAAAAGAAAAAGGCTGAGCTCCTATGGAAAACGCAGCGAAGCCACCGGTCTTCAAACCGTAGGCCGCCCTATGGTTTGAAGACCGGTGGCTTCTCTGCGTTTTCCATAGGAGCTAAGCCTTTTTCTTTTTTTACTTTTCTCTCAGGTAAGCTCGCTCTTTGCGAATTTTATAGAAAGAATGCACCACCTGTGGCCAACGCTGTACAAAATCGGAACGCGATAGGTTAAGAAACCGAATTTTGCGGTCCATTTAAAGAGCCTGGCCGCCCCTTGATACACCCAGTAGAATCAACCAAGTACAATATCCCAAGAACGAGACGCGCGCAACGTTCTGTTTTCATAGGCAATATTTCTAGGACAAGGTACGGCGACCGTGTCATGTTGTGTTCAAACACCTGGGTGTATAGTGGAAAAAAAAACAAAAAACAACAACACTAATCAGGCGTGACATAGAGCTTCTCACAAGTTCTTTTTCTTTTTTTTTTGTAATTTTAGAAGAAAGGTATACAAGATATTTGGACAGCTTTCAAATTACCGGTTGTAAACGGTTCATCTAAAAGTCGAGGTTGATTGTTTCTTCATTTTCCCCACAAAAACGGCATAAATTTTATTTTTGGATTTTTAGAAAAAAATTCAGGGCGCAACGCAAGAAACACTTCTAACGGAAGAACGGTAAATTTATTTTTACAAGTGCACAGAGCGTAAAATACGCAGCTCGAAAAGTTTCAGCTTAACAACAGAATGCTAAAATCTCTGAAATTTTGCCGAATAATGCCTGATTATGGAATTCTTAAAAAAGCACAGTTTTTTATTTTGTTTAACCTCGCATTATTTCTAAAAAATAAATCAAGCTCATTTTAACCGACCGATTTGCGCGCGTTATGCATAAACATTTTGAAGTTGCAAAAAGTTTTACTTTTTATTTTTGTGGACTTTAAATTTGCGCCAACGCGCAGTTGAAATATTCGTTTTGAGCTTACTCTCAGATGGGATTTCTTTCCTCACAAAAACAAAAAAATATATTGCACGAATAAGGTGAGTCCCGTTCAGTGGACACGTTTTGTTACCTTATAAATTTTATTATACATATTGTCCTTATCTGAAATCACGCATTTATATCGTTCGAGGTCATCATCTGCTCTTATCTGAAAACACACTTGACTAATACATAAAATACTGATGCCGGCAAAGCCGTTCTTAAGCATATGAAACATGAATGGTGATATCTCGGCACGGTTGAACCGCCATAGAGACACAACCAGTCGATAATACTCGTTGTTTTTTGCACCTTGCACCATGCTTCATAACGTTCATTAACAGCCCAACTACAAGTTTTACGTTTTTATCGGTGCGGCAATCAAATTTCGTATGAAACGTGAATATCATCATTTTCCTGTCAGGGTATGCTTTTTTTTTTCTTTTACAACATGGTTGGGAACATTATTGTATAGCTTTGTTTATACTACCTGCAATCATATATTATTTCTGCGGAATTATTGCGATGCCGACAGACGTGTGCGGTACATGCTCCGTTCGTTTTTACGCCAAACAGCAGTTTTTGCCTTATTCTGGATCGTGCAATCTGAGCCATCATTGCAAATGCATCGGTGTAGATCAAGAGGAATACGACATGCTGATGCCAAGCGGTACGAGCCCTTATAAGTGCTCGGATCGTGCCATGCGTCGCCGAGGTTCATCTGATGCTACGCGCGGCAACGAGGGTGACAAGCAAGACGAGGTGGGTCTGTTTGAACCGCCTTCACGTTTGGAGAGTGCTGCTGCTGGTTGGACGCCGGAGGCAACGAACGACCTCGTTCGACTGTTGAATAAGCTGTCGTTGAGAATGGACATCCTGACTGCCGAGGTAAAGAGTCTTAAGGCAGAGGATACCTTTATGCTTTCTGAAGTTTGCCTTTTGAACAAGAGGGTGCTCGAGCGCCTGCCTATTGCGCTGAAACCTCAAACATCGTTTACGACGATCGCGGACGACGCGGAACGCATGCGGCGAGAGGCATCTTCTGCCGGAAGGCCCACGTCAGCATCGGGAGCGGTGCCCAATACCGCATGGAACAAGGGTGCAGCCGCCACGTCAAACATCCCCTTGTCAGACGACGTTGTGGGTGACCTCCGTGCGCAGGACACCGTTTACAGGGGCAGTGCTGGTCAAGTAGCTGCAGCCTTGGACGACGGCGGCTTTACAGTCGTGAAGCGAGAACGACGGGCTCCGGTGTCATCCGAAACTGCAAAGTTCGATAAGGTACTTGCCGTGGTTCGCCAGCCTAACACGAAGGTTCTCTCTGTATCAAGATTGCGCCCCAAAATATTAGTTGCAGACATTGAGGACTTATAGCCCCTTTCCTAGATAGCAAACGAGCTAGCGTCACCAAGTTTCAGCCCAAATTGGATTCATATTCTTCGTTTCATCTCGCGGGCGACTGTTAAATTTTTGACATCCCGAACAAAGCAGACGTTTGGCCGGAGGGTTCCATCTTTCACCAGTTTTTCGGCGAATTAGACAGCTCGAGATTGTTTGGGGCCGAATCTTCACCAGCTGAAAATGCCTAAAACACTTGAAATGTATTATGAAAACACTCGGGGTCTCCGTTCTAAGGCAATTTAGTTTATCTCTAATATATTGTTAAGGCCATTTGCGACCGTATGTTTAACCGAGACCTGGCTTTGTCCTGGTATTTCTGTAAATAGCTATTTGCTTCCCACTTTTAGGGTTTTTCACCAAGACAGACTATGCTAACATGAGTTTGAAACTCTGGGTTGGTATACTGATTGCTGTAAATTCTTTAGTTCAGTGCACCTCGAATCATATGTTGAGTGTGTTTTGGTTGAACTACCTGCCAGCGATTGTTTTAACTATTTAATCGGAAATTACTGTTTCCCTCCTCTTTTTAGCGATCTAGAATTTATCGAACATTTTTAAATCACTAGAAGAAAAGGTCGATTTTTCTAAGTTTCACGTCCAGATTCTAGGTGATTTCAACTTGCCAGGAATTGACTGGAGTACTGGCATTTATTCTTGCAAAACTGGCATGACATCTAAAAAAGCCACCTGGTTACTTTATTTTATGAATTTTATTTTATTTTTATCAATACAATGCTATTTAAAATTATTGTGGAAGCATTCTAGATGTGAGCTTATCTAATGCACCGCTTGAGCCGGCGATACCAGCTGCAAACCCACTCGTACCCGCTGATGTTTATCGTCCACCGTTCAAAACCAAGTACTGAATATTATATAGGCAACGTGTAAAAATAGTTGTGTTAGGTATTCTTATTCTTAAGGAAACTATATCGGCTTGTATAAATTTCCAGAGAACTATGACTGGTCAGTTGTCTTAAATGATGGCATAGTGAACTCAGCTACGGAATACTTGACCACGATAGTTAAGAATGCTGTGAATGCTTTCCTTCCTAAACGGTTGGCGCGCAACTTCCGTCATCGTAGTTGGTTTCCAAGAGATTTAAAAAAAGCATTACGAAAAAACGAACTGCACTGCCATCACTTAAAAAAAACAAAAAAAAAGGGTTATGTTTATGACATTAAAAGTATAGTATTCATTGCTGTCTCGGTAAGAAACTGTATAAGGAAGATAACCGCTTGCGCTTGAATGGCGTTAAGCAAAGTCTTAGAAAAAGTCCGAAAGAGTTCTGGCACTTGCTAAGCAACACTTGCGTGGAAATAAAGAAAGTATTTGTCTTCAAGATGATAATATGTACCATTGTTTGGCGACCGAAATAGCGAATACCTTTGCCGACTTTTTTAGTTCGAGTTTTTCCCCTGCTTTGAGCGGTTGTTTTGGTGCTATTAATTTTGAGCGCACCATTTTTCTGTCTTCGTTTACTGTTGGTGAAGAAGAGACATTGGAGGCCATAAAAGAACTGAAACCAAAATTATCGAGCCGTGTTGATGACATACGTATGTTTATTATGAAAGGCTGCTGTTCTTTAGTTACACCTGTTTTGATGCACATTTTTAACTTGTCTCTTTCTTAATGACGTTTTCCCGTTCTTTGGTCTCTGCAGTTGTTCCTTTTTTTAAGAACGATGATTCGACATTGGTTAATAATTAACGTCCAGTGTCATTGTCATGTAGTTTCGCAAAAGCTTTTGAAACAGTAATACGTAAGGGTGTTTACTTTTGCCTTAACCCATTGAAGTCTGAATCTCAACACGGTTTTTTAAAGGGGAGGTCAGTTGAGTCAAATTTATGCTTGTTTTTTGAGTTATTCTGCACCGATTGTGTCAAGTAGGGGACGAGTAGATGCGATCTATTTTGACATGCCGAAAGCGTTCGATTGTGTATATCATGATTTACGGCTACAGAAGCTAGCCTTGCATGGTTCCAGTCCGCATCCTTGCTCGTGGCTTTACACTTCTCTAATCGTTCGTCGGAACTCTGTTGGCATTTCTGATAGCTATTCCGACGAGTTTATCTCAAGTTCCGGTGTACTCCAGGGATTCATGCTAGGATTACTTTTGTCCCTTTTGTTTATAAATTATCTTCCGTCCTGTATACGGATGCAAAAAAAAAAAAAAGGTTGTTTGCTAATGATCTTCAACTTTTTATAATTGTTAAGACATTGTCTGATTGCTCTCTTCTCCGGGCTGACATAGACCGCATTTCTGAATAGTGCGTCAAAACGCGCTTATCACTTTACCCCAAGAAAACTGAATCCATTGTGCTATCCAGAAAGCGCGACATACTTTTTTTTATATAATCTGGGAGGGGTTTCGATTCCACAAGTTCCTTTTATCAAGGGTACTGTTGTTTCCATCGATAGTTCACTGTCCTTTAATAATCACGTATCTTTAATCACTAATGCAGCATAGAGTACTGAGAATAATTTCACGATTGTGCCGTCAGTTTTCTACGCCCGGTTGCTTACTATACTTGTTTAAGACATTAGTGAGGTTAAGATACGGGTTCGGATTAATCATTTGGAATTCATTAACTTTATCACAGGCTGTTGCAATCGAAAATATGCAAAAACGAATGATTAGAACTGTGTTACGATTATGAAACGTTACTTGTTCGAATTGCGTTGCACAAGCTTGCCGTACGGAGGCAAAACAGGCATTTTTTTTTTTATTTCTTCACAAAGTTGTGCACGGGAAAGTGAATGCAATTGATTTGTTGCGTTTTTGAGACTTTCAGGTTCCTTCAAGGGCCTTTTGATACTTGCAGGAATGCGCTAACGTTTTACTTATCATGTACGTCTTTTGTGTCTCATTTATCGAGAATACAATTTGCATTTAATAAGGCTCAGCTTGACATTTTTATTGGTTCTTAACAATTTATGTTTCATACGCGAAGACGGATGTTTTCGAACTACCTATTAGTTAAACGTATAAAATAGTACAAAAAAAGACAAGGGCAAGAAGTATAGTGGACAAGCGCTAACTTTCAACTATTTTACGCAGGAAGAGCAAGCATATATATTGAAATTCATTACTATAGTAATGAATTTCAGTTTTTGAATGATCGGGTACAAAATAATCAATTTTTATGTGGTGCGGCTTTGCCTGTCGTGTGTATATAAATGCTTGCTTTTCCCGAGTAAAACTAGTTGAAAGTCAGCGCTTTTCCTGTATACTTCTTCTCTTTGTCTTTTTTGCGCTATTTTATTTGACTAACTAAGATGAACCAACTAGCCAAACAACGTACCCTACTGAACTACCTATTGTCAGGCGGGTTTTGTGTAGCCTTCTCAGTTTCTGTCATCTATCGTTTATATTTTTATTGTAGCGTGCACTTTATTGCTTCGTATGGTGCTGCGTTTTAGTTTGCTTTGTGTGCTCCACATTATAAACTAAAGTTGTTTGAGGGCACGGAAAAATAAAGATTTAATATTATATTATTATTATATCGCCCGGGTGAGTTAGATGAATCCGTTACTCCCGTTTATTTTTTTTTTATACTTGACACTCGGCGATAGGGCTTCCCTTCCCTCTTCCCTTCCTCTCCCTCTCTCTTCTTTTCTCCCTCCCCCCCCCCCCAAAAAAAAAAAAAAGAACGCAAAAACAACAACAAAAAAACAAATCCTTCTCCAGATAAAAAAGATCTGCTGAAAAGGCGGGGGAGAACTCTAAAATGAATAGAGAAAGGAACGAAGAATGAAAAACGACGAAAGGAAGAGTCGAGGATTTGGCTGGAGTCGAAGGACCCACCGAGGTGTACCTACGGCCTGTATTCCTCCACGCCTATTTGGAAGCGCGTCTCTTGCCTACATGTATACTGAGTGACGCCGGTTTAGATCAGCCGGAGCTGAGCTCAGGCGGAGCGGGAGACCCGGGGACGGAGACCGAGGTGAATTGATCCGCATAACATTAAGCCCAGCTTTTATAGTTTTTTTTTAGGCTGGAAAGGGGGGGGGGGGGGCGGAGGATGAGGGGTGTATGATCGCCTTGGGTATATCGTAATAGTTCTCAACGCTTCCTGGGGATATAACCTAGCTGCGTTTCAACTAGACTTTTTTTTTTTTTTTACCCTGCTTTGAAACAAAGACTGTAGCGTCAGTTGTTTCGATTGGATGAACGAAAGTTGTGGGAAAACGTCTATCGCTTTGAACCGGTTTTTGGGATGAGTGTTGATTCTGTTTGGCACCACCTAAGCTAGACCCTGTAGTTGCGTGCACGAAGGTGATTTCAAAACGAAAATATCCTCACTCCGACTGTAGGATTTATTTTAGGCAAAACCTTTTCAAACCCAAGCCATTCACGGAATATTGCATAGACGAAGCCTCGGATGATTTCGAAATGATGTGTCGCATATTCCACTGTCACTCGTCTATTAAACAGAATCAGTTTACGTGCACGCTCAATGTCGTCATCAGTCGTGGACGGTCGTCCGGCACTTGCCTTCAATTTTTTCCCTACCCGTTTTTTCTTCCCTCTTTATTCAGGTAATCGCTCCAGCGGTGGCGGACGTCGGCGTCACGGACCGTCAATAAATGTTCAAGCTACCAGTTCCAAAGATGCTTTGTCGTCTTCGTCCTTTATGTCGCATGCCTTTTATGGCTGTAACTTGCCAGCACGCTCCGATTCCTCAAATCGAAATTGTTTAGAAACATTACTTTTTGCTTACCAAGATATCACGCGACCACCACATCTACTTATCATGTCCTTTTTCAGCTCTGTAGCTAGACCTCTCATCTCTGTGTTTTTCTTATCAAATCTATTACAACATTCCCGACCTCAAAATTACATTTTTACCACCACCCCGACCGAACATATTCTCACCTTAACAACGACTGCATATCAAACACACCTCTGTTTCTGCTAACGCCTTTAGTCAATTATTGCTTCCTCAAGCCACCAGCGAAAAGAGCAGTCTCCCATCCTCCATCTATGGTCACCAGCGTGTACCCGGATGACTTTTTTTATTATCCATAAAACTACGTCTTTCTTGAAATTAGCTCCGTTCTTCAACAATTCAATATTGTATAAACTATCTGAGTTAGCCCTAAATGTAGCATGGTGTTTGTATTTGGCATTTCTTGTATAACTTTGATTACCCCCCCCCCCTCCCCCACCTCCTTTATCTAATATCCTCGACAGGCTCCTAAGTTAAACTTAATTATAAAAAAGTGAATAAAAAATAGCATGACGGTCGGTGTCTGAAGCGAGCAATTGAATATACAGGGTAGCTCCTTGAGCTCGACTTTGTGTGCGTGCGAGTCGTTTCACGTTTAACGATATGCTAAAGGAGTATCTCCTCCACCGACGTAATTTGCCACATGAAACTGTCGCAAGCACACGCCTCGGGCAGTGTTCTACGAGTGCATGTACTCATAGCGAAACGGCGTCGGCCTAGTGCCCTACATCAGGAGTTTTGCTTGATATGACAGAATGTGTATGTTTGCGCGTGATGATGATGAATTAAGGTGTATGCTCCCGTAAACGGGACCCGCTGCTCTGGGAATCGCCCAAAAGTCGTGATTGCAACCATGATTTTAATAGTGTGACGAGACCTACATGTAAGATTTTGCGGACCATTTGACAGCAAGTAGTCGTGTGCTTTCCTCCGGTATGTCCAGGTATGTTCCCGTCATTTCGCGCCAGCAGGTTAAGCTCTCAAGTTTTGAGCAGTGCACCTGACTTCCATAAACCGAACAGTTTTGGGTCGCGTTTTGAATGTGCGTCATGAAGCTTACCACCTTACACGCGAAGGCTAAGAAAGAAAACAAAGAACAAAAAAAAAAACCAGAAAGTTGGTAGGATTGCCTAAATATTTTGGTGACTTTTAGTTTTTTCAGTGCTTTTCACCTCGCATTGACATATGCTTACAGACGCTTGTATTGAACCGTGACTTGGGCACGACGGGACGCTACAGCGCCGTTTTTATAGTGGCGTCTTTCGGACGCTGCAAACAGTGGTAGTCGGCGTAAGAACAGCAGGCGATGGAACATGGTACCGGACGCCGCAGCCCCGAGGCTCGCATAGGTAGCAGACGATGTCAGACACCAGACTAGACGAACCGGACGTTGCGACAGGAAAACATTAGGCTTGAGTTCGTGTTCGGCCGATCAGACAAGCCGATCCAGTAATTATTGGCGAGGATAGAATCCCTGAATGTTCCCAGAGTACCGAAACTCAACTTGAGTATTGCTACCCGATATGGAGCCCCCACCAGGCACACCTTGTGGCGAGAGTGTTCAGCATCGGGCCACCTACGCCATCCTGACGAGGCAGCGTGACACTCGCATAGCACGTTACCGGGAAATACGAACGGCCGATTACTTCAGGCAGTTGAGTGGAACACGCTTGCCTTACGGCGAGAGGTGGCCTCCCTACGACTGCTGGCCAACCTCTTGAATCTGAACTCGAGCCAGTCAGGCGTTGTGCTCTCTTTACGACAAAACCGGACAGGTGCATTCCAGCCTGTCTTTGCCAGAACGGAGAGGCATCTCCAGTCTTTTATTGTGAGGACTGTGACACACTGGCGATACTTACCAGCTAGTTCCACCCTGAACCCACCTACGGCACGTGTCGAAGTGAAGGACGTCTGACATAGAGTGACTAGCCATCTTCGCCATTCACTCACATAGCCTTTGCGTGAGTACCTTGTTGGTGCCCATTTTGTTGTTATTTATTTCTTTTAACTTGTCTTTGTCCAAGTATCGTGTTGCCTTCTGCTGAATTTTGTTTCTTCATGGGTGTTTGTAGATCAACTGGTATGGGTCTTCGGCATTTCTTCTCTGCTCCCGACTCTCCTGAGCCAAATAAATTAAATGAAACTCCCAAGCTTAATTTTAAAGCCGAGTAGCGGCGCAGCCGTCGCGATCCCCAAAATGGCGCTGCCCTGTGCTGTCGAAGCGAAGCGCGGACAGTGTAGCCTTCATTCCCGTGCGAGCTCTTCAATTCCTGGTCTGTGGCGACATTGATTTGTTTTTATTAAAGTTCTCTCCTTCTTTGCGAGCGGTGCGTCACTCGCTCCTCGCTCTCTCGTCACTCTCTCTCTCTCTCTCTCGCCTCGAAACACATCGAAGCCGACTGTCAGACTTAGCGTCTGAGGCGTAGAGCTTGAAACGCAGCACCAGCGCCACCGGAGCGAGCAAACAAGCCGGCAATCTTTGGCGAACCAGATTAGCGGCTAGTTGATTAAAAAAAACAAAAGAAACTAGAGAAAATCAACACACCTTGCTTTCGGTCTCAACTCATTGATGCCCAAAGCTCCCAAATAATATTATGCAATTATTACAACCTTTGCATTAATTGCATAATAATGCAATTAATGCAATGGTGCAAGCGAGGTGCACAGGAATGACGATAATAATCCCTGGAGAAAGGGAACTAGGGGAAAAAGTACAAACACAAATCTCCAAACAGAGCTTGGTGACTGGTGCGCGACCGAAAATATCCGCCTGGTCCTGGAATCGAACCAGGGACCACTCCATTCCCAGTGGCGCGCTCTACCAACTGCGCTAACCAGAAATCAGACGTCAGTAGAGCAAAGGTGTTTTATCAGCTGTTACCAGTCTAACAGCAATAAGGGTCGTCGGCCTGCATTTTAAGGTTAAAGGTTTAAGGTTCACGTCATTCTTGTCCAGCTCGCTTGTACCTTTGCATTAATTGCATTATTATCATAACCTTAAAACGCAGGCCGTTCACCCTTGTTGGTGTTAAGGCTGGAGGCAGCTGATAAAACCCTTTTGCTCTACTGGCGTCTAACGTCTGGTGAGCTCAGCTGGTAGAGCGCTCCACTGGAAATGTAGAGGCTACTGGTTCGGTACCAGGACCAGGCAAATATTTTCGGTCGCGCACCAGTCACCTAGCTGTGTTGGGAGATTTGCGTTTGTCCTTTGTTCCCCTTCTGCAGGGATTATTATCGTCACTTTATATAGGTTTTTCGTTGTTGTTGTTTTGGGCTGATCCCACAAAATGCCAGCCTGATTAATTCCGCCACGGGCTAAACCAACCAATCGGAACTGGATCCTGCGGGGTTGACTTCCGGTAAGCGGACTGAATTGAATTCCGTACTCTGGGAATATTCAGTGACTTTAGGCGTGGCCACTAATCTCGGGGTGAAACTTAAGGCACACCGTGACCTCCATTTAAATTGTGTCTCGCGGCGTAAATAATACAATGAATATTTTTCTTCGTGGTAAGGCGGTAAACGTTTTTTTAGACGATTCTGTCCTAAGTAAGCATTTCAAAATGTTCTTTTTACTTGAATATCCCTTTAAATACTACATTGTATGCATTAGAGGACTCTGCATATAAAGATCGATGCCAATGTTTTTTTTAATGTTTAATGGGAGTGACGTAATCGCAAACTAAACTTTTGTTCCCTCCCCGCTTCTAAACTGAAAAGGCTGAAAGCTTGAGAAAAAATAAAGAAGGAAAACAAGAAAAATATTCTCCACTTGTGGTGTCAGACGGCTTCGAGATGCCCATGATTGCGTTCCGACGCCTTCAGTAAATAACAGGTTGCAGCGAGGCTTGCCAAATGCCCATAAAAGTGGTTAATGCTGAATGCTGTTCCATTCTGGTACGATTGCTAAATGCTGAACTCAAAGTTAAGAACCCTTAACTAATTTTGTCTGAAAATTGCTCCAGCTTCTCTTTAACGTCACTTTTGTGTCCACTAGCTGCCGCCGTCGATTGTGTCGCTACCGGTCTGAGGATTGCCCCAATTATGGGGAACGCAAGTTCGTCTGCTTCTTGCGCAAGGGTTGCGTTGACGTCAGAGCCCCGATCTCTGATTGGGTCTGCTTTGAAGGAGAAGGGGTAAACTTCAATGCTAGCCGACTTGATGTCTACCCACTATACATTCAATTAGAACCAATCAGAGCTCGGCGGTCTAACGTCAAACCCTTACCCAAAAGCAGGTACGGCGCAAGACGATTAAAGGCGAATTTGCGCTCCGGATACGTGGCTTGCTCGTGACGTAATCGCACGGTACTCAGGGTCATTCCTCCTTCTTCTTGCCGACGAAAACAACTTGGTGGGTGCGAAATGTACGCTGCCGGAGGCACGCGCTCAGCAACCGCCACAATAGTGGTGTTGCTTTCGGCCAGGGGTCGCTGTATCGTCTACGAGACGCGACCACCAAAAACGCGCCTCCCCAAGCGTCCGCGAGGAGCGACCACTTAAAGCTGACTTGGAGCGGCGTCCTATACTTCGTTTCAGCTGGCTTCGAGCGTGGCCAAAGCTACGGGTGGTCGGGCCAATCAAACGCCGGCTTTAGGACGCGACTTCGCCTGCACTTCGTATATCGCTCCGCGCGGAACCTGCGCAGGGGTGCAGAGGAGTCGAAGAGAGATATTTCGTCTGTTTATCATCATTTATTTCCCTCGAGGGCCCGTGGGGCCTTATACAAGGAGGTGGCAATAGAACAGAAAACGATAGAACAGTAAACACAATTATAACACTATAAGCAAGCTAGGTAGGTTAAATAAAAAGAGGGTAATGGCTTCAACAAATTTAGTAGTATCAATAATAGGAACGAAGTTGTGAGGTAGTGAATTTCAATCCTCGATGGCCAATGGTAGTGTGGAAGTCTGGTGAGAAACAGTTGATGATCGAATTAGACGTAATTTACATAGGTGATCTAGACGCGGAAAAATACAATGGGGAGGTGATAGCAGTGATTCTTTGAGGTGGCTATTGTGATAAAAAATTCGATGGAAGAGAGAAAGGCGTGATACTAGGCGGCGAAGGGAACGTGAATGAAGGTTAGCTGATTGGCGTAATCCTGATATGCTGGTATATGGTGAGTAGTTGTTATAAATAAAACGAAGGGCTCTGTTTTGGACTCATTCTAGATTATTTGCGAGGTAGGACTGCCATGGGTACCATAGAGATGAGGCGTGTTCTAACTTCGATCTTATAAGAGTAGTTTACGCTAGTCGTTTTACGGAGGGTGTAGCAAGTTCGAGGTTACGGCGCTAATATCCGAGAGAACGGTTAGTATCAGAAATAACATAAGTTATGTGAGTAGTCCATGATAGGTCAGAGGTGAGATGAACACCCATTTATAAGATGAGCATACTATTACTTGAGTGTTAGTGAGGTAATACGAAAATGGTGTGGCACGCGAACTGCGGGAAAATGATGGGGATCTACATTTATTGATGTTTAACGTCATCTGCCTTTTTTCGCACCAATGGATTACAGACTCAAGGTCTTCTTGGAGAGCACGATGATCATGGCATGAAAGAATGGGTCGGTAAATGACACAGTCGTCGGCGAACAGGCGCACGGAAGAAGCTACTAAGGTGGAGATCATTATTATAGATTAGGAACAGAAGGGGGCCAAGTACGGTTCCCTGGGGGACACCTGACGTTACGGTAGAGGTGGGAGATTTTACGTTGTTGACGGAGGAATATTGCTTAGGGTTAATTAGAAATTGAGAAATCCACTTAACAACAGAGGGGTGAATATTAATATCGTTAAGCTTTTTTAAAATACATTGGCGTGGAACTTTGTCGAATGCTTTGGAGAAATCAATGAAAATGGCGTCGGTCTGAATATTTGAATCGAAGCTTGAATAAATATCAGTAAGGAAGGCGGTTAGCTTGGTTTCATACGAGTAAGATATACGAAATCCGTGCTGATGTTCAAAAAAGAGCTTATGAGAGTCAAAGAAGTTTATTATATTTGAGTAAAGTATATGCTCCATGAGCTTGGATGGAACACTGGTGAGAGAGATGGGACGGTAATTACTTATTAGGTGGCGATCACCAGTTTTGTGAACAGGTTTTACGTTAGCTATTTTCCAGTCATGTGGAACAATGGAAAGCGTGAGTGATTGTGAGAATATGTCACAGAGGAAAACAGAGGAAATGTGTTTAGTGTTTATTAATACCTTCGAATTAATTTGGTCGTCTAAAGAGCTCGAGGAGACCTTTAGGTTTTTTATTTCTTTCAATACGCCTGCGTGGTCAATTATGATAGGATTCATATGAGGGTGAGATAATGGGCATGAGTCGAAAACGTTTAGCAAGTCTTCTTTAGTAAAGATTGATGTGTAGAAATTGTTAAGGTAAAGTTGCACTATCTTTACCAGAAAGTGGGATGCCGTTGTCGTTTATGAACTGCAAAGGAAGAGACAGAGCTGGGGTGACCACTTTCCAGAACTTTTTTGGTTTATTTGTTAACATTTTGGGGAGGTCGTGAGTACAAAACTTGGCGTCAGCATCACTAATGGCGATTTTGTATATTCTAGCACACGCATGATATGCATCCCACGAGGCTTAATTGTTGACAGATTTCGCTCGTTTATAAAGTCACTTTTCCTTGTTAGCATGACTATGCACTGCTTTATTATACCATGAATGACAGTTATCAGATATGATGAGAGTCAGTGGGATGAAGCGCTCAACTAAGTTGGTTAGCTTATTTTTGTAGAGCGTCCATTTTTCATCGACGGTTCTTTCCTCGAGATTAACAGAGAATGATTGGTAAACGTCTTCGAGGCATGAGTTGATAGACACGTAGTCGGCCCTCGCGTAGTCGCGAATGTATGTGCAATATTGTGATTTCCGAGGAACAGAGTGAGAGAGAGTGTTATGTAGATGACAAGATGGTCGCTAATCCCTGTTAAGTAGGTAACGTTGCTAAAAAGAGAAGGTTCCTGACTTAAGTACAAGTCGAGTATATTGCTGCAGCAGTCGGTAATTCTAGTAGGCTGGGTGAACATATTTGTTAGGTTATAATCTAGGCAAAGATCTATAAATTCTTGAGAGGAAGAGCAAGTGGATGTGAAGGTACACCAATTAATATTCGGGTAATTAAAATCACCAAGACGGACAACAGAAGCGTTAGGATATTGAGTAGCGAGTTCAGAAAGAAACCTATGAAGCTCAAAAGTGAATTCCTTATTACCATCAGGTGGCCTATAACATACCCCCAGTACAACAGAGGGTGCCGTAGGGAGGTAAACCCATATGAGTTCTAGTTC
This sequence comes from Ixodes persulcatus, assembly GCA_013358835.2. Taxonomy (NCBI): domain Eukaryota; kingdom Metazoa; phylum Arthropoda; class Arachnida; order Ixodida; family Ixodidae; genus Ixodes; species Ixodes persulcatus. The sequence goes on from JABSTQ010010274.1 coordinate 64,012, forward strand.
GGTAGAAAGTGGAATGAGCCGAAACGTGATTTGATTATTAATAGCCAAAAGTACGCCTCCCCCCTTTCTTGTAATTCTGTCGCACCTGTACACACGAAAGTTTGGATAAGAAGGAAACAATTCAGCATCTGATATTTCGGGATTCAGCCACGTCTCAGTTAGAACAACAAAGTCGGGGTTACATGTTTGGATCAAGGAATTCACATCATCTCTCTTTGGGACTAGGCTTCTAATGTTAGTAAACAAAATAGAATGAATAGAAGATATCTTATTGATAACATGGGGTTTAGCAGTTTGATTGTGAGTGGGCAAACGGGAAGAATACCGGCATTTCTACCAGTGTTGGGAAGTACTTTAAGTACATCTTATCTAAAGTACTACTTGAAGTAGGTTTAGAAAACCTGTACTTTAATTGAAGTACATTTTGTGAGTATGTACTTGCACCTTACTTAAAGCAGTTTTTTCTGGTACTTTCCGAGGAAAGTAGAATTCCCGAATTCAAAGTACATTCCCCAAATTTGGTTTAGCTAAATTTGTATCACAAAACGATGCTTTGTCAGCTCCGAAGAAATACTGGGAGGGATATTGTACTCTTGCCAGAAACGTGAGCAGACGATGAATCGCTCCATTTGTTCTGGGGGCGGCTTTCCCGTAGCTTTTTGACCTCTCGCTACTTCTCGGTCGGTCAGCGCAAGCGAGGAGGTTTAAAATATTAGGAGAGAAAAAATAATCATAATGTAGCACCTGAGACTGGTGCGAAAAAATCAAATTTTCAAGTCCAAGTAAAAGACAACAGAGGAGAACGTCACAATGTTTTGAGACATTCTCTTTTGTCTTTTCCTTCTATTTAAAAGTTCCTTAATTGTTTCGCACCCCAATCTCAGGTGTCACATTATGATTAATTATCAAAAGCACGCTTGCACACTCACTGTTTTTTCATTAAAAAGAGGACACTCCTCTATGAGAGTATTGCTTGCGGAAGCCACGAAGCTGACATCTTGCCCTCTCCTAATACATTTAACCCCCTTTGGTGCAACAATTTAGTGCAAAGGGTGCCTAATTCAGAAGAGGGACTTCTGAATTTGGCTTCATTCTTTAAAATAACTACTCTGTGACCACTTGACTTTATTAAATATTCGCCGCTGTTTCTGAAAATAGGTAATGCACCCCTGATGACCCCTGGGCAGTGCATACCAGATAAAAATCACTGTATAGGGGAATGAAAGGACATCATGAAAGATTGTGTTAAAGTACTTGTACTTTACTCTGAAAGTACATTGCATTTATAGTACTTTACTTCAAGTACGTTGCACCCAGTGTACTCAATACTTTACTTAAAGTACGTCACGTCTCATTTACTTCGTACTTTACTTGAAGTACCTTTTAGATGTACTTAACCCAACACTGATTGCTACCTACATTTTTCAGCAACCGAGCCGATAGCGTCATCGAATACAAAACACTTGCCATTTATAAACAGTTTATCGTGACGCAGCCGAAAATGTGTTCTCTTTGGTCTGGCAAAATCAAGAAGACGACGTCGTGCGAGCCTTACAGAAAGTGGAAAATCTTCGCTAATTGCAACGCGTGAGCCCTTAAGCTTGTGCGCAGAACCAAGAATGCCCTATTTTTCTTTAAACGATGAAAACTTAACAAATGATGGGACGACTTTTCTGCGGATGGAATGCTCCTAAACGGTGAGCTCTTTCAATTCCGGAAAATACATCTGTGATCCCAAGTTTCTCGGAACACAGGCTCGTGATCAAGCCCTCGGATCAAGCCCAAGTTTCTTTGTCAGTGTCAGCCATTCCGAAAAATAATAGATTAGAACGGCGGGATCTGCCCTTCGCGTCGTCGCTGCGCGCTTTTAATTTAGACAGCTCGTTTAAAGCCTCGGTAAGGCGAGATGCAGTAGGGTGTAACGCAATCACCCGTTTCTTTCCGGGAGTTCAGTTCACTCGTGAGCTGGTTTACGCGTTCCTCAAGGGCCGAAACAGTCGCTTCGTACTGCTTTTGCTGCTCTGTAAGCTGAGTGACTTCGCGCTGGTGCGTAGAATGACTCTCCTATAGCTTTTCAATAGTGTCTTTAAGAATATTGAATTATTCTATTTGGGCTAGAGACATACGGCCTGGGTTCCTTTCCACGTCGCCAAAAAGCAGTAGTAAGCGCAGTTGGACAAAATACTCGATATAAGTATTTAAGTTAAGTTACTAAATACCTGCTTCATAAAGTATTTAAAGTACTACTCAAGTTGCATTCACTGTAAAGTAGCTTGAGTAGAGTAGAAATACTTTGAAATGTAAATCAATTACTTTTGAAGATACTTTCACAATCCATAATTTGTATCGACATCAGTGGCAAACGCAATTATACAGTTGCGCAAATCTGGTTTACTAGAACGGCTTATTAGCACGCAACAACACGAAACGGAAAACAAACAAACAAAAAACATCGTAGGGCTATTTTATGCAGTCCAACCTTAAAGAGCAGAATATCACTGATACATGATACAAAACATTTTTGGGACAAAAAAAAAAGAGGTCGCTTTAGCTATTTGCAACTTTAACGACCTATAAGGGGCGCGCTGGTGCCTATCAAAATGGATGTCATCTGGATGATCGTCGTAGAACAGCAGTAAGAGGCGGAGTCTGCGACGCGTAATTAATTATAGTTTTGCTTCATACGAACAGGCTTAGTTTATCTTTCCCACCAGGAAGGTGTACGCAATTCACCTTCCTTGTGAAGCCGATCATCCAGGAGCTAGGGAGCAGGATTCTCACACCGCGGTACCACCATCGCTGAAAATCACGTCCTGCAGCGGACCTTAGGCGCATCGTTTCACTACAATCCATATTCCTGATATGGGGATCGAGTTCACTATAAACGAACTTAGGATACGGAAATGAGGGAATGGATAACAAAGAGAGCCCACATAATAGCCATGGCACTCGTCGCACCTTCTTTATTAGGTTGCGTTCAGCGAAGCACTCAACGTTGGGAGACGCTTTGTTGGCATTTTGAGAGGTCATCCTACTTGTAGTTAGTTTCCTGTCCTGTCAGACTGTTACAGACAGTGTTCGCGAGACTAATAAGTGCCGGACTGACGACAAAAAGAAAATAAACAAAAAGAAACTTCAAAGTTTTGCCCTAGCGGAATCAAATATTGAATTACCAAGAAAAAAGAACGTTTTTTATAACTTTTTGTTTTGTTTTATTTGTTATTTTCTTGACACTGAAGTCTCGATTGTAGTCGTGGGTCGTTTCCCGTTCTGCGTTGCGACTCAATGTGGCAATCTTTAAATTGTAAAACCACCCCTTTTGTTTGAGAATTTTTTGGGGGGAAACTCTACGAACAAAAAGGCGCCTTTGGGAAGGCGAGGGGGAAAACCTTCATTGTACGATCTTTGGTGTGAAATATGAGTCACAGTCGTCACAAAAGCGGTGTTTTCACGAGCTCAATCTAAGTCATCGTAGCTTATCGGAGCTAGCAAGAGGATTTGGTTGGTCGAAAGAATGTACACGTTTGCTCGTGCCACGCCAACGCCACTTCATACCGAAAACCTCGGAAAATAAAGGAATGTCAAAAATGTATTTAAGATATTGAGTACAAGATACTCAGAAATGTAATTAAAATATAGTATTAAATACTCTCGATCAAAAGTATTTGCAAGATACCAAGATACTTCAAAAAGTATTTGAAATACAGTATCTTGAGTAGAGTATTTGAGATAGGCACAAGTCTGGTAGTAAGACTCTAAGAAATTCGATACAGGCATTGCAATATAATACAATAATGACTGCGTCGCAAGAAAGGGTTAGTAGGCGCTTTATGTCGATGGGGCACGACATTTCAAAGGGTAGAGTGTTATTTGGTCGTTTCCAATTTGGATTGTGCATGTAACTAACTTGCGTCATAAAGACTGTTAACGCCGGCATGGCTTTGTCGTGCCCCAGCGATTGCAGCGGTGGAAGATGCTTTTGAAGGCAGCCGACGGACGGAAACGGAAACGTCCCACGGTGCGCCATCGTGCGGTTGTCGATGAGGGACCACATTGGCCACGTCAAGAGAGAGGCAGCAGGAGCTTCCTCTTGCGCTGCTGAGCAGCAGTTGTTGGAGTATCGATGCCATCGTCTGCTACATAATTAGAAATGCTATTTGGCGTCCTGGAATAAAACTCCGGTTCAGCGCGGCGGCTGTTGGGCTTCGCGGAGGGCCGTCGCACTGCCGGTAGAGGAAGGCCAAGGCTGGAACACGGAAATTGGTAACGTTCGGTGCCCAGACGGGTCTTCCTCTCTGCCGCGGTGCCGCCCGGAGCCCAAGGAAAAAGCGGGTGTAGCGAGCTCTCGGGGTAGACTGCCGCCCTGTTTCCGATTTCGAACAAAGCAGCGCGCTTTCTCCGCAAACGCATGATAGCAACAGAAGCATACCGCGCCCCTCCAGTTGCACTGGAGTACGCGTTTTCTCAGCGCTGCACCGACACCTCATGCTGTTGCTTCTGACCGCCGCCTCGACACCCGAGTTTTATTGGAGAGCATTTCCCGCCGTTGGCGGATCAACTTTTCGTCTATTTCCCGACGTCTGTTACCTCCGACGTTCGTAGAACAACTTCGCGGTACGACGCGGTTTGAGACTCCTGACGAAGTAAAGTACACATTCATCACGATCGCGCGTCTGATGCCCCGACCTGCCTTGATTATTCTCTCGAGTTTTTGGTAAAAATGAAGAAAACAGAAAACCAAAGGATGTCCAGCAGCTTGGCGAGGAAAGCGTTGAACTTGAAGCCCACGATTCGGCCGTTGAGAACACGAACTCACACGAAAAAAAACAAGAAAAAAAAGTGTAGTAGTCGCGTCAGTGTTGCCAGCAGGTAGGCGTTTTTCGTCGAAGCATATTCATTACTATATTATAAAGAACCTCCCAAGCAACACAGATTTCGGTCAACCTTGGCCAATGACTGGCGATGGTGTTTTGGCCAATGGCCAGGGAGTGGCCATTCATCGGCCAATGCTTGGCCGATGGCTGATGGCCAGTGGCCGCCAATGGCCAGAGAAAGGCCAGTGATCGGCCAATGGCTGGCCACTCTCTGGCCACTGGCCAAAAGACCATTACCAGCCATTGGCCAATGATTGGCCAACTCTCTGTTGCTTGGGTGGAACGTCATTTATTTCATTTAGTTTTTGATAATTAGTCCTTAGGAGACAGAACTGTAAAATTGATGAATGTCTGCGCACAAACAAAGTACTTCTAAAATTTCACCTTTGCGAACTTCTTCGTGATGCGTATGAATGCTCTTTTTCAAGTGGTGAACCGGCCCCCAGCCTTTGGCTGCGCTCGGAGCTAAGTTGAAACCAACGTTACTGAAACCCTCAGTTAAGAAACTCGCCCTTAAAACCAGGGCCGCTGGCGTCCACCGAGACCGAGCAAAACACGATAACAGCGCCACCCTTTAGCGACGGGTTGAAACATGAAAGTTTCTTTACCATGGCCTCCGAGATGCCGAAGCGCGCGAACGCTGCGCGCGCTTCGGGATCTCGGAGGACCATGTCTCTACATAGCTACTGCGAGATAGCCCTGCGAGATGGCGCCACCGGCCCTTGCCCGACTCGACGTGCAGCCGTGCAGTTCCCGGAGTGGACGCTTCGGGAGAATTGGCGGCGTTGCGATCGCCATTAGCTCGGTTCTCGAGTACGGATCGGAGCCACTTTTTTAAAGCAGGCTCTATGGCAGTTTCCCCACTGAGTGGTTCTTGTAACGTTGGTTGAAACAAAGTATAGCATCCCATCAATCACGATCCAGGGGCAGTATCTCTTCATGCGCCCTAAAGAAACGTTTGAAAGGACGCAACGCGACGCACAACGGAAGCGCGACCTACAATATCCTATTTTGCCCGCCAGGGGCGCTGCTCAAAACTTGACAGCTATAAATTTGTGGTAGTTGCCGTGACCTCATGGCATGCCATCTACTGCTCGTTTTATTATTATTATTATTTTTTTTTTTGCAAACTAGAGGCCGAACTCAAAAGCGAACTGAAGGGCCGGAAAATGAATAAGATTATATAAAGGAGAAAATACGAAATAAATAAATCTAGATAAGCATTTAAATATACACACAAATATAAGTTGGAGCAACAAATAAAAATTGTAAGGTGGATGAATACATATACTATATTTTAAATTTAATATATTGCTAATTACGACATTGCAAAATAATTGTGACCGACCAAACTCACCAGGCATAAATAAAAGCGCATACGAACTTTGGCATATTCACAAAGGGAAGAAGACTAATTTGAATTACAGATCTGATGATGACATTATGTCATAGATAGGACTCGGGACAAAATGCACGATGGATATGCAGCTTGGGCGAAACGAAAGGAACGCGTTTTAAATTGACCGCATAAATCGGTTTCTTAACTTATCGCGCTAGGATTTACTACAGAAGTGCTCGAAGCTGGTGCATTCATTAATTGAGACTATAAATACATGACACCTTCGGAGTAAAAAAAAAAAAAGAAATCCGGCTTTGTGCACGGAGAAATATCTCTAAGCCTTTTATCTCAAAACCTTGAGAAAATCATTGTGGGATATTCTGGCGTTTACTACGATTGAAAAATTTGTTAAATGGAAATAAAAAAGAATTGGCTTACTTATTCTTCCCGTCATACTAGGCACAAACTAGCCACAGTAACAGATATTATTTGTTTAATGTACATGCAAAGTATAGGGAAAACATAGTTTTTGATTATTCTTGACTTACTCAAGTGAGCCAATCTTTCCACAATTTTACCAAACGCTTCCATAAACTTCAGGCACCTCAGTAGTAACTCCTAGCACGATAAGTTAAGAAACCGATTTACGAGGTCAGTTTAAAGTGCGTTAAATGCATTTCGCCCAAGTTGTACATGAGAACGCGGACATTTTAGCATATTAGTTACACAGACACGTAACAGGGGACTACGGATAATAATGCTCAATGTGCGATAAATAATATGGCGAGAGAACCCGCGTTAAGGGGAAGCTTTCTCTTATTCCTTTTTATATCTTTATTTGCGCTTGTAATGCAAATCGCTACGCTTTTTTTCTTTCTTTTTTTTGCGTTGGTAGCAGCGGGATGCGGGCCGGGCGTCACTGGAAAGACCGCGGTCATTCGAGGGCCGAATCTGGCCCGCGGACCGGAGTTTCAAGACCCCTGGAATAGGGCCACTAAATAGGCTACGCTGCAGAGTCCCCCAGCATTGAAACTTTTTTTATAGGCTTAAACACTTTAAGAACCCAAGTAACAACCCTAAAAAATGTTTTTTTCATCATAACAAAAAAAAAAAAATATTCTCGTGTGCGAAAGAGCCTGCAATCCAACTTTCACCTCCCTTTTCTTTTGACGACAGAGCAGGCGAAAGTATTTAAAAAAATAGAGATGTCGCAAGTTCATCTGGTAACAATTACTGTTGTCATTGATCAATCGTGTTTTTTTTCACTTTTTTTACGTTCTTTGTTAACTTACTAAAAAGCTCTTAAAAAAAAAAAGAGTTTGGTCGAAAGTGTTACAGAGGAGGCGAAGGCCGTCTTATGGTTTTCTTTCTTCTTACCCTCAATATGACGCCGCCCGGCGGCTGGACTGACGACGTTGAGAGTGATGCGGACGATTGGGAAGTCCGCGAGGAGCTCAAACTAATTGTTATTTTTCTTCTTTGTTTCTGTGCCGGGTAATGACCTATCGGACTTTGAAAAGCAATTGTAGAGCGGTCAAGAGGTATGGTTTATATCCACTAAGTGAGCTACGCTTAGAGTATCTGCACTCCGTTCCCCGGACTGCTAGTCGGTGCCGCCATCTCGGTGCTTAGCGCAGAGCGGACGCAACTGTCGATCGCCACAATTCAAAAATGCGACTTCCTCAGCTTTAGAAATGGTGTTAGGAAGCTCAGGTGATATTGCTTTTTTCTGTGGGGACTGTTTTAATATATCTGGAGGACGGAAAAGCGTTTCCTGCGTTTTCAGAAAAAGCTTCAGATAACTGGACACCATGATTTTAAGTACCAAGATGTCTGAATTGTCGTTACTCTGAAGCGTAGCTTATTTTGTGGCTCTAGTTTGGCATATACTTCATGACACTCATCAGTCTGCTACACGTCGTTTTCCCCTTTACCTATTAAAAAATATTTGAAGCCCACTAAATAAAACACTGCTCAAAAATCTAACTAAAAATAAATGAAAGACGTTTACAATCCCCTGTAGCGCGCCGAATTAGAGCGCAGCCCTTGAGGAGGAGGGGAAGGTACGGAGAGGAGGGTATGCCCCTCCTCCTCATCCGTACCCTACCCTTCTCTCCTGCTCACCTCCCATTTAGCGGGAACTTTTCACTAAATTTCCCGCTAAACTTAGCGGAAACATTTTTCCGCTAGATTTGGCAGGGAAATGTTTCTGCTAAATTTCTATGAAAATTTCTCCGCTAAATTTAGCGGGGAATTTTTTCCGCTAAATTTATCACGCAGTGCATTATGGGAATTCGCTCCTCCTACTCCCCTCCTCCCCCTCCTCCTCCATCCTCCTCCCTCTTCCCTCTCCTTCCTCCTGCTCCCTCCTCCTCTCCCCTCCTCCCTCCTCCTCCTCCTTCCTCCCGCGCGGCGCATTATGGGAAACGTCTCATGATGCACCGCGGTGACGTTTCGGCACGGTGACGTTTCGGCACCGTGCCGAAACGTCGCCCTCGTGACGTCACCGTTGACCTTGTGACGTCACGAGTGATGTCACGATGGTCTCGCGCGTTACATTATAACATGTTTCCCATAACGCACCGCGCGGTTACGCCGACGGCGACAGCGACGCCGACGCCGACGCCACTCAAGCTCGAAACGGGCGCCTAAGAGCTGCGTTCTAAAACCGACGCGACGTCTGCACGCGAAGAAAGGAGACGCGCAAATGCTCAGCGAAATGAGCGTACGGTTGGCCGGTTGGCATTGATTGCCGTGGTCGATGGAAGAGGGAGGGAGAGAGAAAGGTAAAGGACAGTTCCGGTTGAGGTCATCCAATAAGTCAAGTAGTCCACACTTTCGCCATCTACGTCATTGACTCGAGCGAGAGTTTTAACCCTTCAACCGTTTTTCACGAGCTTAGCTCGATTACTTAGAACCGTCCACAAACCGCTTAAGTATAGTCCTTTTTCGTGTACTCTCGTCCTTAACCATCTGATAGGCGTATCCGGTATGGGCGACAAAAAATAATAAAACGTTTCAACCTTTAAATAGTAAACAAATAGGAGGGAGGCAAAACGACAACGTGTGACGGTTACTCTTATATTCTAAATGTCTTCTATTGGTTTGACGACGGCAAAACTGTTTTCACCCATACTGGAAGTGACGAAAATTCAAGATGGTGGCGCCCTCATGAAAACGGTCTATAGCTCGTCCACGCATCCTCGCTTGCTTCATATCCCAGGCTGTTTTGGATGACTCAGGCTAGCACGGAGCTTAGTTTGCGGCACTGCCGAGAGATGGCAGCACATGTTTTCTTACTTTGCACGTTTGTAAAAATGGTGACCGGTGGTATAGACACATGCAGCCCGGGCCGCACGTGCAATAAAAACTGCCAAAAATTTAAGATACAAACGGACACGCAGGATTTAAGATACAACAAACATTGGCACGCAGGACCGAGCGTTGCTTGCTCGGCGGAGAACGACCGCGGGACATTGAAGATTACCTACATCATCCGCCGTCACCAGCACCCGCTTCTCCCCGAGGATCCAGTTCGCCGTCGCCACGACCTCCGTCGTCGCCCCTTCGTAGGTGCCACCGAGAGAGGCCTGTCTCTTCTTCATCGCCGGGAAACTTAGTCGCGGCAACCCCTGGAGGTGGAGTTGCCGAAACGACCGTCGGAAAGATCCCCCAAGAACGTCGGAGGGCCCCCACTCTAGCGACGACAAGCATCGGAACGACGATTCCGCAAAGGTGCCCAACAACCTCAACGTTGTCATCGACGGCCACGACGCGTCGGCACTCGTGTGCACCAGATCAGATTACTTCATTTCGAGTGGGAAGCTCTCTCGCCACCTTCGGAAAGTCACGATTCCCTAGGACGGCCCGCAGATACAGACCGACGGAGGACACCTCATCACGCCTGTTGGGAGGTGCACTGCTCGCGTCGAAATTCACGGGGAGAACTGTCCAGTCAAGGTCGTCGTCCTTCAGGACAGTGCGAAAGACGTCATCCTTTGCATGGACTTCCTGTGTGAATGCAGTGCCGTGATCAACCTTAGAGCGAACAGGTTGACGCTGCGAAAGCTCGTCCTACCTCCGGAGGGATCCAAAGCGACTCCAGCCGCCGTCCGAGTCATTGCGGACCACGTAAACCTACCACCGCGGTCGAGTGTTCTTGTGCCCGTCGTGACCGACGCAGTCGCTTGCGGGTAAGTTCTCTCGGAAGGCAATGTCCAACTGCTTCTCGTAAGAGTAATAGGCGTCGTAACGGGCGCAACAGAGCTGCTTAATGGACGCACTGTGGTCCCCATTACGAACTTTCGACAGAAGGCGCAGCACCTCACAAAAGGTGCCGCTGTAGGCCACGTCGAGGATCTCCGGAACGCCACCGAAATCACCGCGATCTTCGATGAGTCCTCGCCATCTCAACCGCGCAGTGCACCGCCGCCGCAGCTCGACGTTAACCCAAGCTCAGTCCGACGGAACGACGACGGCTCATAGACCTCCTCGCCGAATTCAGTGACTGCTTTGCGACGACGTCCAAACTGCGCCAAACAACAGTTGCGAAACATTGCATCGTTACCAACGACGATACGCTCCCTGTGCATCGGCCGCCGCACCCGGCCTCCCCAAAAGAAGTGGAAGAAATGCTGAAAGACAACATCATCCAGCCTTCAAACAGCCCGTGGGGCTCTCCGGTTGTACTGGTGGAAAAGAAGGACGGAACGCTTCGATGCTGCGTAGATATCCGGCGGCTCAACGCGGAGACGAAGAAAGACGTGTATCCGCTCCCCCACATCCACGACACACATAGTCCTGAAGAGTGGCTACTGGCAGATCGAAGTCGACGAACGGGACCGAGGAAATACTGCCTTCGTCACGCCCGATGGACTGCACGAGTTCAAGGTGATGCCCTTTGGACTGTACGCGGCGCCAGCAACTTTCCAACGTGCCATGGACACCGTACTGGTAGGCCTTAAATTGCAGAGATGTCTCGTTTACCCCTACGATGTCGTGGCATTCTCTGCTAACATCAACGAGCCCATGCGACTCCTTCGGGCTGTTCTCCAGCCAATCAGGACCACCGAGCTCACCCTCAAGCCGAAGAAGTGCCGATTCGCCTATGGCGAACTGAAGTTCCTAGGCCACGTTTTGAGCAACGAAGGTACTCGTCCTGACCTTGAGAAGACAGCGCCATAGCAGTCTTTCCACTGCCCGCCGACAAGAAGGCCGTCCAAAGGTTCCTGGTACTTTGCGAGTACTACAGGCGGTTCGTTCGGGATTTCGCCAAGCCTTCTGCGCCGCTCACGCATCTCACGGAAGGTAACGGGAGCTTCGAGTGGGGAGAAGAACAACAGGCATTCGATGAGCTAAATCGACGACTCCAGTGGCCACCCATTTTGGCCGCTTCGACCAGTTCGCCAAAACAGAAATTCACACGGACGCCAGCAATACAGGACTCGGCGCGGTACTGGTCCAACGACAAGAAGGTACAGAGCATGTGGTCGCCTACGCTAGTCGGGCGTTGTTGAACGAGGAACGAAATTACTCGATGCCCGAGAAGAAATGTCTTGCCGTCGTCTGGGCCATTACAAAATTCCGCCCGTGCTTATACGGGAGCCCTTTCCAAGTGGTCACCAAGCAGCTCTCGCTATGCTGGTTAGCAAGCCTGAAGGACCCAACGGGAAGCCTCATTCGTGGAGCCTACGACTGCAAATGTACGACGTGACCGGGGTCTACAAGTTAGGCCGAAAGCACAGCGAAGCCGACTGCCCGTTCAGAGCCCCCGTTGAGTCAGTTACCGGCTGCGCCAAAGACGACGACGATCATTTTCTTGTCTCAGTGAGTGTTAACGGCATAGCAGCGCTCCAGCGGGACGGTCCTGAGCTGCGCGCACTGATGGACCACTTGGAGGGACGAGGGGCACAATTCCCCGAGCCTTCTCACGTGCCCTGCCAAGATTCGCCTTTCGGAGAGGTATTCTCTACAAAGAGGACTTTGGGGAATGCAACTCGACGTGGCTCCTGATAATTATTACCAGTCTTCGAGAAGAGATCTTCCAAGCCTGCCACGACGACCCGACATCTAGTCGCCCTGGGTACAGCAGGACTTTCGCAAGGATTCGGGAGACGTACTACTGACTCCAACTCCAGAAAACTGTCCAACTCTTCACATGATCGTACCACGAGTGCCAGCGATGGAAGAAACTGCCGACAAAGCCGGCAGGCCTCCTGCAGCCGATCGCGCACCCAACTGAGCCGTTCCTGCAGATTGGAATGGATCTACTTGTACATTTCCCGCCGTCGACGAAGGGAAACCCTTGGATAATCTTGGCAACTGAATATCTCACCCGGCACGTTGAGACAAAAGCACTCCCGTCGGGAACCGCTGTGGAATTAGCCAAGTTTTTGTCGAGTACATCCTCCACCAACACGGCACTCTCCATGTCCTGATTACGAACCGAGGCTCATCGCTCATGGCGTAACTTACACAAGAGATACTTCGCCTGAGTCACACGGACCACCGTCGAACCACAGCATACACCCGGCAGACCAACGGGCTGACGAAGCGATTAAAAAAAGCATCGCCGACATGATCTCGACGTGCCTGGACGTGGAAGAGAAGACGTGGGATGAGGTTTTACCCTACGTCACGTTTGCGTACAACACGGAGGTTCAAGGGACTACTGGGATTACACCTTTTCAGATGGTGCAGGGCAAAAAGGTGACGACGATGCTCAGCGCCATTCTGCCCCACGACCTGACAAACGACGGCATCGACGACGCTCGGCTGGTCACCAACCGGGCAGAAGAGGTACATTAGCTAGCACGCCTTCGGGTAAAGGACCAACAACGTGTCGACGGTGGCCGGTACAACCTTCGTCATCGCGACGTGAACTTCCAGCCTGGAGACAGGGTGTGGGTGTGGACGCCCATTCTCCGCCACGGCCTCGGCGAGAAACTATTAAAACGCTACATAGGATCCTACAAGGTCATTCGCCGCCTTGGGGACTTAGTTTGACAAAACCCGACCATCAGGACGCCTCCAGTCACGACCCGAAGTGGTGCACTCGTTCGACGCAAGCCGTTCTACGCGCATTAGAACTCTGACGCAGCGTGCTTATTTCGTTTCACCGTAGTTTTTTTTATTAGCTATTTTTGTTTTCCTTTCGCGTTGCATCGAGACGAAGCACTTTTGAAGGGGGGATAACGCCGCGCGCGGGGCCCAGTAAGCGACGCTCGGTCAAGGACTTCAAGACGATCCATGTATATTCTTACTCGGGACGTAACTTTTATCAATTCGTCCTACGTTCTTGTTCTTGAAAGTGTCTGTTCATTCTCACCCCGAACCCTCGACGCTCAAACCTTCTGGGCCGAATTTTCGAGATAGCGACGCACACTAGATAAGGAGCTTCGCGGGACCATGTCGAGTCACTCTCACTCTCGCTTGCTGCTACGCCGCCAAATTGCCGCTCGCTTTTCTGCTATCTCGAGGCTCGTTTTTTATTTTGTTTTCAAGCAAAACTTTGCCGATTAAACCTTTACTTTCAATTTACATTTGTCAAGCCATTTTACATCTGTGACAATATTGTCTGAAATATGCCATTCCCAAATTAATATTTTTAATGATTATTGGGTAATTTTTAATCGTTTGCGACGCTAAAAATATATTGATGAGGTTGCCAATGCCTCTTTATGCAGTCTGCGATAGAGCAACACAATGACCGCCCGAGCTTCCTGACGTCATATCAAGTGCTCAGGAAGTTGAATTTTTTAATTGTAGCGATTGCGAATATCGCACGTTATGCACTAAGCACCGAAATTGTGGCGCCTACAATATTATTTGCGAATCGACTGCCGATACAAACGCAGCTTATTTTTCGAGCGAATCCGAATCTACAAGCACGACCATGTTGCCCTAAACTCGATGCAACACGCATGCTTGACAGGGACAATGAAAGCATGGAGCACGCTCTCGTGGCTTCTGCTCTGCCCTTGTATATTGAGTTCATAATGTAGATGATATATTTAGGCATATGACTGCAAGATTGGTGTTTTATTGCTCATTGAGGTTTATATTTGATAGAACTAAAGTCAAAAGCAGACCAATATGTGTTTCTATGTGTCGTCTGCTATCAGCTCGCGTATTCTTGCCGCATGCGTAGTAGGCAGGTTCTAATAGAAGACGACAATATTAAACAAACAATCATCTGCTGCAATTTTCATTTTTACCAAGTATATAATTTTTTTCTAAATTCGAAGCAAAACGGCATCATCGTTCATATATTTTGTTAAAATCATTATTTATCGTCATTATTTTGCTCGTCGCCGGCATCTTCCATGTCGGTATCATCGTTTTGGCATTCACCACGCAACCTGGATCGAGTTCGCACTTCCAATGCAGACAAAAAGCCGGCCAGTGTAGTACATAGGAAATGCACGGTCACTGTTTTTGCTCTATATTGAACATTTTACCAGCTCCGAGTTCAGCCCTAAAAGTATATATGGTAAATCATCATCATCATCATCATTACAATCATCATCATCGCCATCGTCATTGCGATGATGTTTATGCTGAATGGACAAAAGAGGAAGACGACGCAAGAAGCGGAAAAGAACGGCACGAGAGATTCCGGAAGGGGCAGCCAGCGACCGACAGCCAGGCCAGGGCGCTCGGGTGAACATCCCGAACCAGGACTGGGTTGCAAGTCACGGACAACCAGGAACCCGCCGGACCAAGTCAGAGTCTCCAAGGCAGCCGACAAGAAAGACTTCCGTTCGGGGAAAGCCAGAGTCGCCGACACAGCCGCCCGTCAATTCAAGCTCCAATCGAATTGAAGTCCCAGGACACCCGACGTTGCAACGTGAGCCTCCAACCTTCATTCTCTCTCCGGCAAACAGAAACCCGAAGGATGATGTGTAAACAGGAACACCTCCGCCTGAAGCGACCGAACTGAACACTGCCACTTCTGCTGTAAATATTTTGTTTTTATTTATCGTATTTCATGTTCTATGATTAGTTTTTTTATATAATTACAAATTGCTGAAATTCGATTTGGTCTCGCCTTTAATTTTCATACCATCTTAATTTAATACCAAATAACGAACCCCGTGACATTTGGCGTCCGCGACAGGACGAGACCTATTGAATTTCGGTAATATTATTTATAACCTGCGATCACTATGTCATGCAGGGATAGGTATTGGGAAATTTTTTTTAGCACAGAAATCGCCCAAATAGTATCATTTTTTTTAGCTAGAAGGTAGGACAGAAACATTTCGTAAAAAAACATCAAGCTCAATGATGTAGCGAAACTCGGGGAGTCGCTGGGGATAGACGAGGTGTCACTTAAGAAATGGCTAGAAGGTCACCTTTCGTACGCAAAGCAAGAGTGGGAGCTGGAATCTGAAGAATGGGAAATGCCATGGCAAGAGACGGACAATGGAGGTGACGGAGATTCCTTAGAAATACAAAAATGTAAAAGAGAGACGGCTGCACGACCGTCACATCTTCAGGCCGAGTCTCATAGCCTGAAGGAAATGATGGGGCTTTTGGAAGCCATAGTAGCGACAGCTCAAGATGCAATGTGCGTATCAGTTGAAGAGCGATACGCAGTTGAGAAAGATGTGGCTGACTCGATAACAGTCCCTCGTACCCTGAGTACAGACACAGAGGCGCCTGTCAGGGATATGATATTACTGGGAGAGGCTTTGAAACCTTACGGAGGTTGAAGCTGCACCCCAGAAACGATGAAAACTGAGATGCCGACCGTGGGAGACGCGACCAATCAATTGTGGCTGGGGCTTCTAGCCAGTGACGCTTCTGAATCCCGACAACGAGATAGCGGCGAGAAGTCTAATATAAAGAAATGTCCGTCTGAATGTCGTCGAAGGAAACGCAGCGTTGTTCCTGCTAGAAAACCACGGAGGCAAGTGCCTTACGTCGCACATATCAGAGGAGGGCGAAGACCGTGCTTCAAGGCACGCAAGCTTCGTCACCGAACAGGATTCACTGGGCCGAGACAGGACGCACGCCAGATAAGCAGGAGTCAGAGACGAGTGGGCCAGAAGATGCGGAAGTAAGTTCGGATGCAAAAACAAACCGGGAGCACTAAATGTTCAGAAGTTGAGTCCGACCTTGCTGAGGCCAGCCTAGCACAGATTGAATGTG
Source organism: Ixodes persulcatus (assembly GCA_013358835.2). Lineage (NCBI taxonomy): Eukaryota > Metazoa > Arthropoda > Arachnida > Ixodida > Ixodidae > Ixodes > Ixodes persulcatus. The sequence continues at coordinate 80,380 of JABSTQ010010274.1, forward strand.
ACGCCAAAACGCGATTAGGTCATGCGCCGAGCTGGTGAGCTCGAAGGCCCAGGTTGGGCGGTTAGCTAATTTAGATTTAGAATGCCAATTTAATACTGAAAGTTTGACATGACATTGTACACAGCATGTCTGTAGCGTTAGCTGCGATTCATAAGCTGCTTCGCTTTTGTTTCCTTTTCGTCTTTCGATTTCGCACTTTTGTCTTGGCGATTTGTGTTTTCTATTTACATTTTCACTTGGCAAGTGAGTTGTACGGGGTATTTGAACACTAAACAAACTTCAGGTTTTAAAACTTTTCTGATTATGCTTGGCTTCTTTCAGGACAATTATTTGGAAGCAAGTTTGTGATTTTTTTGTTTCTTTTCTCCTTGGTCTAAGCGTCGAGTAATAGGTTATAGTATTAATTTAAGTTGCTTTTGAACAGTTCTTTAACTAGGGTTTTGTATAAAGTTTTGCGCGTCTCAAGCATGTTGAGATTTTTTTTAAGGACGTATTTCTCGTGATTTTTTGTTTGTAAAATTTTCCTCTGTGAAAGCGCCACCAGCTAGTAGGATTATTATTTCCCTTGCGTGACCGCGAAGCATGACTGTTCTGTGTACACTTGGAACTCTCTTGAGAGGCACATCATCGACGGTTTCTGTTTTTCTTTCTTATGAAACAAAAACGTAAGTGGGGGGTTGCGTGATGATGTTTATGCTGAATGGACAAAAAAGGAAGACGACGCAAGAAGCGGAAAAGAACGGCACGAGAGATTCCGGGAGGGGCAGCCAGCGACCGACAGCCAGGCCAGGGCGCTCGGGTGAACGGCCCGAACCAGGACTAGGTTGCAAGTCACTGACTACCAGGAACCAGCCGGACCAAGTCCGAGTCTCCAAGGCAGCCGACAAGAAAGACTTCCGTTCGGGGAAAGCCAGAGTCGCCGACACAGCCGCCCGTCAATTCAAGCTCCAATCGAATTGAAGTCCCAGGACACCCGACGTTGCAACGTGAGCCTCCAACCTTCTCTCTCCGGCAAACAGTAACCCAAAGGTTGATGAGTAAACAGGAACACCTCCGCCGGAAGCAACCAAACTGAACACTGCTACTTCTGCTGTAAATATTTTGTTTTTATTTATCGTATTTTATGTTCTATGATTAGTTTTTTTTTTATAATTACAAATTGCTGAAATTCGATTTGGTCTCGCCTTTAATTTTCATAGCATCTTAATTTAATACCAACTAATGAACCCCGTAACAGTCATCGTTGTCGTCTTCGTCGTCATCACCATCATCATCATCATCATCATCGTCATCACAACCATCCTTATTGGCCCAGGACAGCCGCGGCACTGCAAAAGCAACAGTCCGTATCATCGAGGCCCGTGGTGCCGCCTCAGGTGATGGTGATTATTTATTTATTTATTTATTTATTCAATACTGCAACCTCATTGAGGTTTTAGCAGGGTGGACACTGTGGTACAACAAAATACACCAATCTTCACGAAAAAGTACATGACAGTATAAAGACACGCTGCAAACTATGTCCCGATCACCAGGCCGTTTCACACAAGTCATTGCGATACACTTGTAAAAAAACATTTCAAAACGCCGTTCAGTAGTTGAAAAATATACATTTCCATCACACTAACAAAAGGGAAAACAAACAGGTATAAAAGCCATATTCATCCGTGCCTTAGTGACATGATCGCTTATCAATGGCCAAAAAGGGGAAGGAAGGAAAGTAAGAATTCGATCGTCATCAACACACAACATTTCAGAAACCTTATTTGCTTTATCGTCAGCTCGGGGAGATAAATGCGATGCTTATCTTTTATTCTTGATCTGCTTTATCAAGTTGTGACAGGAAGGTCACCAGAGAGTCACTGCCTACAACTTCTGGCCCGAGGCAGTTCCATTCACGAATTGTCCTCGGAAAGTATGATTGCGCGAAAACGTCGTTATGGCTGGAATATTCCTTCAATGAAAGCGAATGAGAGCGTCTTGTAACGCGCGGTTGGAAAAATGAAATAAAGTCACTTTTATTTATTTTTAGCTGGTTATTTACTAGTAGGAAAAGAAATTTAAGTCGTTCTCGTTGACGTCTCAAACTGAGGCTTTTAAGATTAGCCGCTGCCATTAGGGCGGTTGGTGACACCGACCAGCTATACGAACTGTACACAAATCGTGCTGCCTTTCGCTGAATACGCTCCAGTTTATCTTTCGCTGTTGCAGTGTAAGGGTCCCAGACTATTGCCGCGTACTCGAGGATAGGCCGTACGTACGTTTTAAACGTAAGAAGTCTTACTTCTGAAGATGGACAGTCTCTAAGAAATCGCCTTAAGTATCCCAGTTTCTTAAATGCTTTCTTGGTAATATAGTCTATGTGGTGGTTCCACCTCATGTCGCTTGTAAGCATAACTCCCAAGTATTTAAATGAATCTACCTTATTAAGTTGGGTGTCCTGTAAAAATGGGATGAAATAATGTACATGATGAAAGTGATGGTGATTATATGATATGTATAAGTGCATTAGGCCTAGCAGCGGTCTTCGCGGTGAAGCCATGGGCTGCTGACGTTTTTGCAAAACGACGCTTCTGCAAAACAACGTTCGCGTGCCCAATTTCATGTATACATCTTTGAAATTCGAATTTTGCGAGGCGTGCCAATCTTGATGGTCCTTACGGTCGCTCTCTGGACTTACACTGCGAGACACTGTTCGTGCAAACAAGGAATCTCGAATGTTTTCTGTTTTTTTCCTTAAAATAAGACAGCTGCAATTAAAACAACCAGTGTGGCGGAAAGTATCGTTCGGAGCAATAAGATAAACTTTTAAGTTTGCTGCCGACAAATACTCCGTTTGAGAAAAATGCATAAACGCACCAATGTTGTGTCCGCAATAACAATGTCACGCAGCGTACAACATCCATGTTGCATACAGCATACATGCGCCGCCACATGTGGCTGTGCTAACAAAGGAACAAAGATTGACGCACAAAATAAAACAAAGCTATTTGTTGCCAGGCGAGTGCAATAACTTAAACGCTGGCTTGACATTCTGCGGTGGCGTCTTCAAAAAAAGAAGAAAAAAAAAGAAAAAGAAACGCACGAAGACCGATTTTATGAAACTCCTCGATCTTTCGCCTAAACACTTCATCGTTCCATTGGGTCGACTGTCTCGCCAATAAGTGACAACAGCCAACAGTGAAGTCAAGCATTTTATTATTTTCTCCCCTCTTTACTTTTAGACTGTCCGCCGCAGTAGTCTTAAACTAATGAAAAATGCGCGGAAAGAAGGAAAAAGCAAATTCTAGATTCCCATTTTGAGTAGTTTGATCGCTGGCTTACAGGAAACTCAGCCCTTCTTTTAAAGCGCCCTCACGATTGAGCCTCCTCCACTTCTTCTACTTTCATTCTTTCCCGGTTTCGATTTTTTTCTCTCCATAGCGATCGTGTCTTTTTTCTGTTTCTTCGCGAGACGTCTTAGCAATATCGGCGGCGGCGGTGTGTGGCGGCGACTTTAGGGGGACGGAAGGAAGGCCTTCTTTCGTTGCGATCACCCCCATCGGTTTCTTTGTCTTTTTCTCTTTAAACGGATCTCTGACGCTTGCAGCCTGCCTGTCTGCCTGCCTGCCTGCATCGCACTGTCGCGTTTTGGGACTCTTTTCTGCTGTTTCGGGTGTTTCGGGCCAGCGGTGTACATATACGTGGCATCACTGTTCAATTTCTCCCTTTTGGTTGATGTCTTGTTGTCTTTCCAGCCTTGTTTCTTACGTTTGGGAGAGAGAGAGAGTTTCTTGTTTTGTTTTCGGTTTTGTTCGTCTCTTTTCTTTTTCACGGTCCTTCGCCTCCGGTTTTCGCGCGGCCGCACGGCGCGGAAAACACAAGACAGATCACTCCGGGAGTCGTTCAATCGAGAAATTGCTGCTGACGCGCCCTGTCTGGCATTTCGGTCTCTCCCTCTTCGCACCTTCTTTCACTCCTCTGATCCTTCTTATTTTTATTTCATTTTCTCTCTCTCAACTTTCTTTTCGTCTTCTCTTCGACCCCGCGGGCCTTTCTGTTTCGACACAGAATGATTTCTCCTGTAGGTTTTGGTCTCCTTCCTCCGCGTTGGTTACTTCGTGAGAATTTTTCGACTTTTTGCAAGCAGATCGTGAAGACACGTTTAATCCTGACGCTTATCTTCGACAGCGCCAAAAATGCGACTACAAAATACAAACGAATAAGTAACTAGAACAACCAGAAGGATAAAAACACTGTCGATTGAAATAGGTTCAGCGGTACGCGCACTCTCAAAACTCCTGTTCCTTTACTTTCCCGCAAAGTGCACGGGAGAGCGAATCGCTGCAATTGCGGCGTTGCACGAGAATCAAAATATGTTTGAACCTAACAAAACAGTCCGCGGTGCGACTTTGAGCACAACGTAAGCACGTGAAATGTCTAGCACGGTGTCTCAGCGCAGACGCTTTTTTTTTTTAATGGGTCAAAACACATTTTCAGCGTCACCATTCGCCTAGCACTTCCCGTAAATTGCAGGGATTGGCTCTGCCAAGCGCTTTGCAAAAAGGTAGGCGCTCCAAATTCTTAGAGTGTAGAGGTCGTTAAACGCGCGCTCGTTTCAATTTGGCGCATTTTTACCGGATAAGAAATTACTGACATGCAGTTTTCAATGTTTGCCTTTTCCTTCTTAGTTCGGTTCAATAATATCGCGTGTTGTTTTCCATATCTGGCCTTTTGTTTTAGATCTAAACATTATATCGATTGAATTATCTATGATACAAATCCGGCTACAGAATTTCACCTCAAGCCAGCGATCAAACCTAATGGGAGCCTCGCGCACGTACAAATGAGTAAACCGAACAGCACGTCACGAAGTACCGTTACCAACATAACGGCTCATTCTTTAAGAAAAAAAAAAAACGATATGCACGCAGATTGTTAAGACAAAAAAATCTTCTTGACTAGCCGTCGTCTGAATATTTTAGGGGAAGGTCTAAGGTCTACTAAGAAAATATACTATTTTTTTTTCGCGTGTGTGCCTTTGTTCTTAGTGTGTGAAAGGGAGTCTTGGCTTTAAGAGCCTGTCTGTTTGCCATTTTCATTCCGCGATGTCGTTCTGGGTGTCTCTTCAAGCAGCCTATAGTAAAAAAAAAAAAAGCGGAACACGACAGAGAACAAAAAGGCGGCCGTGGTGACCACGCTCGCGAGGAAGCGAAGCGGGGCGACAATTTCCTCCCGGGCTCGGCAATCTCATCTTGCGGAATCTTGCAGGAGGTCGGCATCGTCTTACGGGCGGTCATCGCCCGCGCAGCTCTACGCCTTTATGTGCGGCCAAAGTGGCTTTCCGCGTTGCCGTGTCCACGAGGGTATCCCGGCGCCTGGTGTCCCGCTTAGTTTATTCATTTCCGTATTTATCTACACTCTGGGGGCGCGTGCCCGGGCGTGTGAGTACAAGGGTCGCGAACATATATGCCACTGCCTTCGCTTCACGTTGGCCGAATTGTTTATACGGCCCCGTCAAACTTCGCTTTTTCACGCGGCATTTTGTATACCCCCAAAAAAAAAATGCGACCGACTCATCTTTCGGTGTCTCAGACGACGAACCTTATTTTTGTAGCTGCAGGCGTGTATATTAAACGCGATGGAGCTTTTCCGAGACGCGTTCTGCACACGTGCGAACGCCCGATGCCAAGCGGCGGAAGTCGGCACGAGAAATAGAGGAAATTCGGAAGGAGGCTGTGGACCAGCGAGTAGAACACGTAATTGCAGCACATATATATAATTGTGTTACACAAAACAAGAAAGTGGGCGGAAAGAAAAACACGGCGTTTGGGTGGACGCCATGGATGCCCCTCTTTAAAGTCGCGTTGGTCGCGCGACCAGTCAACAACTCCGTAGGTAAAAAGTACCTAGAAGGGCAGCTGTACCTCTAATCGCCGTAGTCGTCAGCTGTGCAACCTGTGCTTCACCGAAATCACCAGTTCTTCACGTCTTCACGCCTCTTCCCATAGAGTACGGTTAATTCCCCCTCCCGCAGCCATGCCCATGGTCACCCAACTTTTGAGAAACCGCCAGATTAAGCGAAAGTTTTCTATTTTGTGATTGTCCGTCCCTCAGTGGGGCCGGGCGCCGGTGTCCCCAGTCGGCGCCGGGGATGCAGAACACCGTCCTTCGGCTCATTTCGGCTCCGGCGGTCCGATTTAAATCCGAAACCGGTCCGAAAACCATCACTCCCGGCGGGAACGCCGCCCGGCTCTATCGCCGGGACGGGGTAAAAAACGGCTGTGTGAATGATGCCCTATGCTTCTGGTTACCTCCTGCCACGCCCCTCCGCTGCCGTCACTAGGTTACCTTGCTTTTTGCGGGTTCCCCCTGGTTCTCCCTACGAAACTGATTACGAGGTATAAAAGTCGGTAGGTGCGTACCTTCGTACTGCTCGCGTGCCGTCGCGCACGCGCCGCAGTTCAGAGGGCGAAGAAACTGGTTGCATAGCTCCCATTATCGATTGGTAGCGCAGGTCACTTACTCGATATTTAGTTCGTGCAGCCACCGCCCGGTACCGTCGGTGTGGGGAAAAGGTTCATTGACCCAAGAACACTGCATATTAATTTTCAGAGTAAGATAAACCCCAGGACTAGGGCTTTTTCCTTCTTAGCGTGACATCACCCTCCCTCGTTGTACTTGGTTCTGATATTAGGCTGGTGGCTACTTTTTAAGGTGTATGGTTTGCACCGCTTCAAGACCGTCCGCAGCAGACGGTACAAGTGGATGTAGCAAATAAAGCAGCCTCGAACGTGCTTTGTCACGGCACTCGCCGTCTTTGCGCGTCTGGTATCACAAGCTAAAGAAATCACGCACAAAAAAAATAGTAGCGGTGAATCGTGGTTCATTTATTTTGTATTGTGTGATCGGTTTAGTTGGCAGTAGCAAAAGCATGAAAGCGATCAATACCGTGACAATGCAGTTTTGGCTTTGCTTGATTGGCTTCGTTGTGTAGTGGGCGCTACTGAGGTGATGGTGTTTTTCTTGCCGCAACAAGTCGCAGCAGGCAAAGTACTACAATCGCCGGCATAGTGCGAGTCCTCTGACTCCCTTGAAGGTGGGGGAGGACGTGTGGGTTAAGGACGTCAATTGCCGAGGCCGTATCCTCAGCCCCGCTCAGCGACCACGGTCATATGTGGTGGAAACGCCCAGGGGAACTCTGCAGCGAAAACGTTGACATCTTGTCCCCTTCTCAAACGGCCAGTCAGCAGAGGAACCGTCAGCCAGTTCAAAGCAGTCTACGCCTGGTGAGGCTCAACCAGCATCATTGCCAGACGCACAGCAAGAACTTCGGCTGAGACGCACACGTTGCGCTCGTGTGATTCGAATGCCAAGGTGATTGGACTTATAGATCCTAAGAGGAGAGATTTAGTGGGCACTTCTGAGGTGATGCTGTTTTTCTTATTGCTCGCCAGAGGACACCATAATTTATAGAGCGCTTATATAAGGAGCGGCGCGTGGAAAGAAAAGGGGCTTTTTGGTTGCTGTCACGAGCTGGGCTACTGTAACTTGGCCGTCGTCCGTTCCGACCGTACCGAACACATCTTATTGCAACGTCAGCATGCTGTTGCACTTAAAGAAAAACGGAGTGTAATCATATAATCGTATTCACTATTAATACGGATGAGACATGCACATGTTACCCCCAAAAAAGTAACTCAATACGTTACTCGTTACTGATTCTCAAATGGAACGCGTTACTTTACCTCAAGAATATGGGGTTACTTTTCTCGTTACTTTGAAGGACACATACACAACTGTTTTTGTGTCATGGCTTATTGATTTCTGTTTAGTAGCCGTTGCATTTAAGGCTGAATATTGAAGTTTTTAACAGTTATGTTTCCCCGCTTCATTGAGAATGCATCTCCGGCGACGCTGAAGTGTCGTTCTACTGACGCGCTCGAAGGAACGGCAGTGTTTTGCTTTAGGAAGAGCTGGTGAATCTGGGATTACCCTCTCTCTTGTGTTCTCTCTGCTTCTAAAGTTAGAAGTTGACAATGGGTTCTGTGCCTTCCCGTGTTGGCAACCTCCGGTTTTACATTCGGTATGGACACAATTCTAGAAGCTTCAACAAAGGAACCTTACTTATTGTGTTCTCTAGGTGAAGGACATGCCCAGCTGTAGAGTTTGACTGACGTGTTCAGCGATAAACGTTGCTATGCCGTCATACTCTTTCGTTTTTTTTTTGTGTTTATTTTTTTTTTTTTTGGGGGGGGGGGGGGGGGGTTGCCCATCTGCCTTGATCGCAATTGACGCATACTCAGGCTAGAATTGAAACGAGGCTGTTTAAACGTTGTACACGTCATTCCTCAAAGGTAACGAAATACCGTTACTCGTTACTTGGCCTAAACAATAACAAAGTACGTTACACGTTCCTTTTTTTTAAAAAAAAAAAAAAAGAGCAACTAGATCCGTTACTCGTTATTAGACCCGTAAAATATGTATTAGACTTAGTCGTGCATTGTTTAACTCATATATTTAACTTGTGTTTATCTGCAGGTATATTTCCAAAACGTATGCAGATTGCCAAAGTTTCTGTACTGCATAAGAAAGGAGATAAGAATGACATTAATAGCTATAGACCTGTTTCAATACTTCCCATGTTTTCAAAAGGGCTTGAAAGACTTATTCACGTAAGATTGTCAAACTTTTTTTGACAAGTATCAACTCATTACAAGGTCGCAGTTTGGATTTCAAAAACATCGTTCTTCGGAACTTGCCTTACTTGAAGAAAAAGAATTTATCTTACGCAACTGAGAGGACAAGAAACTTGTTTGGGGGTTTATATTGATTTTACTAAAGCTTTCGATTATTTAAACCACGAATTGTTATTACAAAAACTCAAATTTTATGGTGTTCGGGGGCAAGCCTTGCATCTACTACGGTCCTATCTCGAAAATCGAAAACAATATGTGTGTTGCGGTAACTTTTGTTCTAATATAAAACCAATTTTCTCAGGGGTACCACAGGGAAGTATTTTAGGGCCATTTCTTTTTAACGTCTATGTAAATGATATAGTAAATATTGACCAGTCTATTAAATTGGTAATGTATGCAGACGATACAACACTTCTTTATGCTGCTGATAATGTGGAAGAGCTCGTGTCAAAAACTAATTTAGTATTAGATAAAATATCATCATGGACCGACAGGAACGCTCTAAAAATAAATACTAGCAAAACTAAAGCTGTTATATTTTGAACAAAACATAAATCTATTCCGTCAATATGTAGGATAACCTTAAACTCAGTTGACATCGAATTGGTAGAGGATTTTAAAACACTTGGTGTTGTGTTTTCTCATAATATGACCTGGGACCATCATATTGCGTATCTAAATAAAAAGCTATCTAAGGTTGTAGGGCTGATATGCCGGCACCGGTATATACTTCCAACATCAATTAAACTCTCGTTATATAAATCGTTATTTTATTCTCATTTAAATTACGGTTCCTTAGTCTGGAGTACAACTACGATAACAAACTTGGAGAAAGTACACTTAATTAAAAAAAGAGTGCTAAGAACTATTGCAAATGCACCATATTTGTCGCATACAGAAAACTTGTTCAAAATTTATAATATACTTAGTATCAAAAATATGTATAGCTATAGACTATCCACGAGGCTTAAAAAAGAATTGCAACATAACACCCCTTCCTTGGTAACATTGTCAAATTTACAAAAAAACATGTTTTAACGTATCAAACTCGTAACCCTGATTATTGGCAAATACCAACGTGTTGATTGAATGTTGGCAAAGAAATGTTAGCCTACCGAGTCCCAAGACTTCTCAATTCACTAATGTTTCACAATATTAATATAGATAAATTGAGTTTAAATGAATCACGTACTGTTATGTATAGCCTTGATGTAGTGTACTGATATTTGGTTTTGTATATCTTGGATGTTGTATCTCTATGTTCTCGGTAGGTTGTTAATAATTCCTTCTCATGTCCATGTATTTGTATCTATTATGTAAACGTAGATTTTGTACATTTATATGCTTTGAAGATTGACAAGGTAATTGATATTCGTTGAGTGTGCTTGTTCTTTGATTGAATGCCTTTGTGTTTTATTTTGTTCCCTCTGACTGCTGCAGAATGTCACTGGGGCCGAGAGCTCGTCAAGCCGTTTATCACAGCTTTTATTCTTGGCCCAATCATTACCTGTAATGGGAACTGAAAATAAAGCGTATTATTATTATTATTGTTATTATTATTATCAAAAAATGTAACCAGATAAAAGTAACTCGCTTCCAGTAACGCGTTACGTACATGTCTGCTACGGATTTCCCCCGTAAATGATCAATAACTGTTATTATTGAATTATTTTGTGTACGTTTGGCACAATTCGACACTTCAATTGACGCTTGTTTCCTTAACTTCAGATATAGATTTTATTTTCTATGCGAACACGAATGTGTTAAGTGTAATTGGAGAGAAAAACTTAAGTGAATAAGGGTACAGCTATTCACAAAAGAGAAAGAAATTCAAGTGGTATAAATAAAACAAAATCTTTGTTTCATCTTGCCTTTCTTATCGCATATTCCCGAAGAAAGATAGCGTTATTACGAACGGTTTCTGTATTCCTGATGATATAAAAAAGCAGGACAAAAACTTAACGATCCAGAAAAAGATTTGGGTGTGTATGGTTTTTCACTGATCCGTCAGTCCATTTTTTGGTCTACACATACCGCTGTGTTTCCCTACTTAAAACATACAAGAAACTGTGAGAATAGTATATCACATACGAAAGGTGTTCGTTTTTATTTTTGTCTCTGCCCGCCTTAAGACTACGAGTTTCTTTTTTTTTTTTAGATTGTTATTGAATCGTGTTAGAAGTACTAAGTTTTCTTGAATTACCTCGCTTAAAAAATTGGTTTCGGAGTTGCTCTGTTCGAGTGAGATGCTGGCCTAGCAGAAAAACAGCAAGAGCAGCAATACAAAAGATTAGCAGGTACGTAAAGCGACGCGGTTCAAATCGAACCGCTTTTCTGTGTAAGCAATTCAAGAAAACAATTCAGCAACGTGGAAGGAGAAATAAAAATGGCAAAAGGATTCTGGGTGCTTTTTTTTTCTTGCCTCGATGGATTGACAGAAAATTTACGGGCCAGCAGAGAACACAGTGAGTTAATAATGCATCATGTGACAACGTTATTCAAAGGGAAGAACCAACAATCGGTGTAGAACCGGTCACATAATTGAGTTCTTTCTACCTAATCACGATTAATCTTGTCGCGAGAATTAAGGAGAAAACGCCAGGAAATTTCATTTATAAAGTTTGCTAGATCATTTGAAGTACAGAATTCACACTTTGAAATATACCCCTAGAATAAAAATCGTACGCTTTAACGGGAATGCCACTTTTAGTGCGCTGTGACGAGGCTGAGGACAGAACGCGCCAATCTAACCTTCTTTTCTGTCGCTTCCGCGATGCTGATAAAAAGACTTGGGCTCAATCGCTAAAAACTGTCCTCGAGGTGCGCCTCGAAAAATTGGGTTTAGAACTTGCCCATAAATGACCATAAGGCAATGATCACTTTAGTCACTACGAATTAAAGAGAGACAAGTAAACAGCGAAGTCGCGTACGTGTCTTCTGTGCAATCATACGTAAATCGTGTAGCTGTCGTAAATATAACAGCTTCTTTGGTCCTCCATGTTCACGTGAAGTGGATGGTCATTATTTAAAGATCTGAGCGTGTTAGTGATCTAAATCGACTTAAACGAAAGAAACACACAAGAGGACGAAACAGACGACACAGCTGTGTCGTCTGTTTCGAAAGCTGTGTCGTCTGTTTAGTCTTCTTGTATGTTTCTTTCGTTTTAAGTCGATTTGGATGATCTGTACAATTTTTTTTATTAATAATTAGCCCTATTGGGTAGCCTTTGGTATTTCGGGTAGAGTTATGCGTCTGTAATTTTGGTTACTGACGACATTCGGTTTGTTGATGCTGCCATATTCAAAGTGGGATTTTGTTTTAATGCTTAGTTTCTACCAAGGAAGACGAGAGCCTACTGTGGCAAACCTTTTCTAGAGCATCACTTATTATAAATGGTGTTATGAAGAACTACTTCGTTCATAGTCACGAGCGTCATCATCAGGACATTATTCATCCTCTTCATCACGATCATCATCGTCATCGAGCGGCTCGAAACGCAGCCCGGCTACATTCGAATCTGGCCTGCAGCCCGAGTAGTCATATCAATAAAAATGTCTAAAAACCAACAACGGTTTCCATCTCGATGAAGAGGATGGACGATGTCCTGATAATGATGCTTGCGTGAGAATGAACAAAGTAGTTTTTCGTAATAAAGCGCAGCGTTTTTTCGTCATCTTTTTTTTTTTTTGTTTTGCAGGCGTTGTGGTGACGTCAGGGCGCCGAGCTCTGATTATCTCTGATTGAAGGATAGTGGGTAGACCTCAAGACTTGAGGTCTATGAGGTCTGCCCACTAAATTTGAGTCAGAGCCAATCAGAGCTCGGCGTTCTGACATCATTACAATCACTGTGCAAAAGAAGCAGACGAACTTGCGCTCCGCACACATTCAGATTTGTCGAGAGACTTCTATATTGTTGTATATTGTTCGTCATAAATATGCCGCCCAAACGCTGCGTCCCACACCAAGAACCTACGGCCTTCTTGCTTCGCGGCAGTTCTTCTGGTCCTTTTTCAAATGTTCCCCTTTCTTTAGGCTGTTTTACTCGTTCTCAGTCACAATTACTGGTCACTGAGAGCACAGCACTCATCGGGGCGTTACGGCTGGACAATAAATGCCGTGATTTAATGGCGGGCTCAACGCAAGCGCACTTGAGACTTGGATCTTTCCTATGTCATTCTGTACACGAAGTTTGCCAAGAATGCTGACGAAAAGCTCCACCTGTCACAAGGTGACTGCGAGAACTTCGACGAATCTTGGCTCGACGCTCCCTGTTTACGTGTTTGTTTTTCTAATCTGTCACAAAATTATAAAATAACTAAGGCTGATCAAGTTTTGTATACTTTTCAGGATTAATATTAGTGCCTCTCATTCCTGGCATTTTGACGTTGATATTAATTTATTCCTTCAGAACCCGTAATATTTTCCCGTTAAACAATGTATACATATGTAAAATCTATATGAATAGAAACTAAAAGGAAGTAGCCTCAAGTAATGTTTCTCTCAGTGCGAAAGGTTACGTGGTGTCGGTGACCTGGTGATTAAGGAAAAAAATAAAGACAGCACAGATAATGTAAATAACAATAAGAATGAATACGTGGATAAGGGATACGCGTTATTGAGCTCTGTTAGCCTGATAATGCTTCCATTTATATTTTCATACAATTACAACATTGTACGACTATCATGACATTATATGTACCCCTCCCCCTTCTATGTGATGCCCCTGTGGGCCTTTAGAGGTAATTGAATAAATAAATAAACACAAACGGCAAAAAGGACGAGGACCTTGTCATTTTTGCACTTCATGTTGCTTTCCTTCATATCCGTAATTTTGCCAGCACCTTGTAAATTGTCAACAATAAAAAGGGTGTGCTTTATGAAAATACTGGTCAGGCTAGCTTTCAAACGCTTACAGTTATACCATTCCTAAGCTGACAGCGCGGTGGAAGCTACGCGCTTGCCGAAACAATCGACCGCCTTGCTTTCATCCCTTGACTATCTACTGGCCAAACAAGCACGTATTGTCACGAATGAAGGCTACGAGAGAATGAACAGTGAACTGGAAATAAAGGTTTAATTGTCGAACTTGTACCAAACAAAATAAAGAACAAGCTTCGAGGCAGCGGAAACGCGGGCGACGATTTGGCGGAGTAACAGAAGGCGTCAGCGAGACTGACTCGACAAGGTCACGGGCAGCTCCTTATCTAGTCTGCGTCGGCATCGCAAAAATTCGGCCCAGAAGGTTCGAGCCTCGAGCGTTCGGGTGAGAATGAACAGGCAGTTTCGTGAACAAGAAACGAAGACGAAATGTTAGAAGTTGCGCCCTGAGTAAAAATAAAAACGAATATTCTAGAATTTCGTGACCGGGCGATGCTTGCTCGGCCCTGCGCGCGGCAATATAGCTTCCACCACACTGTCGGCTTAGAGGCGAAAAAGATATAGCTGTACACATTTCAAACTAGCCTACTTCACACTGCTTCCATTAGTTGGTGTGGTATAATAGAGTCGGAATTCAGGCGCCGCCAAATTTTGCATTTCGGCGGCTTACTAACCTCTATTCCCATTCGATCATACACTAATACCCAATTCACAAGATTACAAAGGTACCTTTAGCTAAGGAATCTTTATTCTCTGCGGCGAATCAATTCGCAATCCTCTGCGCGTGGCGTGTGGTCTCAACCGTAGCCTCCTCTATAGACGCTTTACACACGCGCCAGATTGAGCCGCCATAGCCGCCCTTCTCTTGTCTTACCGAAATGCCGAGCCACTGAAGCGGGCGTTGACGAGTCTCCACAACGGCCTATGCTGGGGGGAAGGACACAGTAACACTTAAAATGGCAATAACCTGTCCTGCTGTGGAAATGATGAAATCAAGCGATCGGAATGTGAGGGAACAAAAACTGAAGGTCAGTTATGGCGGCGCCCATGCACAGCTGCTGTAAAGCGTCTATACTGACGAAGAACGGCAGATCGCCACGAGACGCGCGGCCGCTGAAAGTGAAAGGGTAGAGCAGCAGACAAGATTTAATGTAACGGTGCGGCGAGACGCAGAGTGTGTGTGTTTCGGCGTCCCGCTGCGGCGATACGCCGAAACACAGATATCTCGAGCGATGGAATGTCCGCTAGCGCTTCTCGCGCTCCTTGAGCTACTGCTTCTTTTCTCGTCGGGTTTTAAAATCATGTTTTGGGTCCTCGCCGCTGCAAAAGCTGTGCGCTGAATACCGGACTCCCCGAGAAATGCTGTGTGCTACCAGATCCTCGCACTCCAAATCTGCGACAGGGCACTCTATGGCTCCATCATCGAACTGCCAGGCTTTGTGAGTATAGAGTAGGCTCCAAGAGCGCGGGCTGATTTGCCGATTGAAAGGAACCTATGTTAAAGGAGCGGTGCACCGATATTCAATTGGAATGTTTTTCACTTTACACGAGTTTACTGGCACTAGTGGGGCTCAAGGATACTCGCACGCAACGCCACTAGCCAAGAAACTCTTTTGTTGTCGTGTTGTAATTTTAAGGACAAAAGCGATCATTTTCATTCAATCTCTCCTTTTCAAACTTTGATGACGTAACGTGGGGATCGCAGTACACCCCAATGACGATATTTGGATTCGGTTCATAGATTGGACCCGAGCATTACGTGGGCACTCGATTTGGGCTCGTGATAATTACTAGCTCGAGAAGCATTCGGGTAGTGGCCCGTGTCCAATCGCTGCAATGACGACAATAGCCGAGCCATGCTGGAACTCCAGCGCGTGTCCTGTGCTTTGAAAACCCCAGCGCGTGGCTATGACCAACATTGGCGGCATATAATCGGCTCCAGATCACGTGGCCGCTTGTTCTGGCTGTGAGTTGAGGGGGTGAACGCTGCTAGTTTTTCTTTATTTTTTTTTTCTGGGACTTCTATTGCGTGGGGTGAAAAACGAACGCGTGTTTCATAGGTCATTAACGTCAGGGATCCGTTCTAAGTGGTATTTGCGCAAAAGTACAATAATTGTTGCATCGCCCCTTTAAAGATACCTTTATGCTGGCCGTGTTCACCTGCATGTTTTAACTCTACTATAAAAACAGAATTGCCCTTAGATCGTTCGAGTCTTTGGTGGTGACCGGGAAGTTTGGAAGCTATACTATATACGCGTACACACTAATCCAGAAAGCTAGCAAGATCAAAAAAAAAAAAAAAATACTGCATCGCTTGTGGGCAGTGCCTGATGCTACTCAGAACTCCAATCAAATTACGACAAAAACAAAATCAAGCAAAAAAAAAGAGAAAATATAAGAAAGGGAGAGACAGAAAAAAAAAAGAAAGAACAATGGTGTTCGTAAAACTGCTCCCACATCTTTAATTGAAAAGTTTCACGTTTATAAATGCGCGAATCGTTTCATTCTTTCACGTTATATGTATTATTACATTAAGAACAATTCTCTTCCGTCTTTAAGTATATCTTTTTCCCGAACGAAATATATTTCGGTATCCTTTCCAATTTCGCTGGAGCGAGAATGACGTCGCCGTTAAAGCGGCAAGATGAAGAGCGAGCAGTTCCGCGCGTTGTTCTTTTTGCCAACCTTTTGTTGCTTTCTATTTCCGTCTTTTGTCTTTTCGGCGCAGCCTTTGTTCCGCAGGACCAACCGGCGTACCCAGACGTGTGCCCTTCGGCTCTCTACGCCGAGTTCCAATTCTGATGGGTTTCCTCGCCTTCCCGCCCAATCTGTCCGTCTCCCCGCCTGCCATTTTCCACCTCTCTGGAAACAATAGCCTCATGTATCCTCGCAGCCCTCTCTCTCTCTCTCTCTCTTTATTTCTCCTTGGACCTTTTGATCGTTCTCTATCCAATTTTACCCGCCACTACCAAGTTTTGTTTCTAGAACATATAGCTCTGTCCTTCTTGAAATCTCTCGGATTCAATTTCTAGTTAAATTTTCGATTGAAGTTTTTTGTCTTTTTTTATCAATATCTTTTGTAATGGTTCTGGAACCCTCGTAAGAGGCTTCTCAACAATTCAATGCCTCGTGTAATCGGCTCGCGTACGCTTCGTGACACAGTTAGCGCGAACACGAAATCGACGAATTTGTCGCATTTTAGATGAACGAGGTATTGACTGGCACCAAATTTATTACCCTTAAAGGGATGCTTAACCAAAGAATTTAGTGCCCATAATAAGTGGCGCACGTTCTTTCCACGAGCCAGCAGCCGCCAGTGTGCGCGAGCACAGGCAACGAAAATGACGTCAAAGACCTCCATTCGCGCTTAAGAGGACAGTGAAATGCATGGGCTTCGGGCCAAAGTAAAATAAAGGCAGGCCTTTAATCTCTACAAGTGAAAGCTACGTGCCTGTTAGACCAAATAATCACTTACCTTTTACACCAGACACCATTGTGTAGATGAAAAACTTGTCCTTATTCTCCTTTGGACCGAAGCCCATACATTTCACTGTCATCTTAACCGCGAATGGAGGTCTTTGACGTCACTTTTGTTGCGTGTGCTCGCGCACACCGGCGGCTGCTGGCTCGTGGAAAGAACGTGCGCCACTTATTATGGACACTAAATTCCTTGGTTCAGTATCCCTTTAAGTCCGAGCGGCCAATGAACACGTGCCAACATGGTCAAAGTTTTAACGACAATATCTATATTCAAGATGAAAAAAAAAAGAAGCCAATCAGCTTGTTTGTGTTGATATGTCCCGCACTTTAATCACAGTTTAGCGGGAAAACTGGAGAGTGCAGAATCGGGTACTATAAGAACAGTCTAACGGCTCGATGCGCACTGCAACCGCAGCTATGCGTAGCTTTGCGTAACTGCGGCGCTGCAGTTACGGAAGGGGCCGCTATGCTGCTCCGATGCCACGTGCTCCCGTGTTCCCACTGAGTGTAATTAAGATAGTACATCAGTATTTGCTGTACAGGGTATTCCCTATACGTTTAATGATGTAACGAAGGTTATACTACGATGATACTGTGAGGAGGAAGGAAAAAGGAAGACGAGGAAAGAGAGCTTGAGTAGGAATTTGGACTCGACAACGACTGCAACACCGTCAATACGATCATTCATTTGACACTGTTAAAATGGCATTAAATCATCCCACAAGGGGTGGAGGTCAGCACGCTCTGCTACCTTTGCGCACCTTTGGGATGGTTTGATGTACTTTTTACAATGCAAGATTAATGATCATAATGTGTGTTGCAGTCGCGGTCGAGTCCAAACATTCTGCTCGAGCTTCCTTTCGTCGTCTTCCTTTTCCAGTCTTATTTTCTTCCTTAAAATATGTATGCACAGCCCTATTCAGGCTGGACTCCATGGGGTGAATATGCTGCGAAAAATCAACAAATTTTGCTCGGAGGCTTTTGCTCTGCGTGTAGCATTAGCGCAGTGGCTGATACGTCGCGCACAAAGCGAGCCTGTCGTCGGGTGACGTCTGTCAATTATTCGTAACATAATTCGCTTCATAGAGTTCACCTTTAGTCAGGAATATACTAAATTATTCTAGCTTGTGAGTTTGTGAACTCCAATAACTTAGGCTACAATATTGCAAACGCAAAATAAAATTGGCGCGAGGCATAAACTGAATGCAATAACGGCACCACTGATAACCTTTCAATCTTCTCTAAACGCAGAAAAAAGTTTAATGGAAAATGAATAAAGTGTTAAGAAAATATTTAAGCTTTGTTTATTGCCTGGCAAATAAAAATATTCCAATATATCTGTGTACTTTCTCACACACAAAAAGGCAAACACGGAATTATCCGTGCGTGGCTAGCTAGGAATTGACTTAGCGGGCTGAGCTTGCTGGTTTAAATTAAATAAAAGCTATCTCATGAAGGTGTGCGCAATAAAATATACTAAACATAGCATGGTGTAAAATCGCTTTGTTCACATAAATAAATATCATACGAAACACTTTCAAATGAAGTGGTTTGTACTAACTTGACGGGAAATGTTTTTAAAGTACCTTAGTTTTTTCGGCTTCATAATAAAACCATCTTAATATTCATATAACCTCGAGCTCTGGATTTTAGTGTTTACGATTGTTTGCTTCTCTGCCAATTGCCTAACCCTAAATTATATGAAAGACAAACTGCAAATTTTAGAAATGCGGTTTCGCTTTTTCTTTAAGTTGAGTTAATAGCATTGTTTTTTTTTTATTGGAATTAAAAAAAAAAGAAACGTGGAATTGAAATAAGCTCAACTTATTTCAGATCTAAAGTTAAAAAAAGAAACTACTATAATATACCGAAAAATGCCACACACATCTAAAAAAAAATATAAAGAGAAAAAAAGGTAACTTATTGTTATTTTTCGAGCATTTACATTTTCTTCAAAGGTCACTCTCGCCGCTTCCTCATCGTTGAGCAGCAGCAGCAGCTGGCGACAAGCCGCGGATGAAAGACTTGAGCATCAACAGCCCAAGTGCCCTCGGTGCCGAACCGATGCGGGCGATGCGGGTTTCTGTCAACCGGTAGGCTAGCACAAACCGTGACCGTTCCAGCTCTTCGTCATGACACGGTGTTGCAGAAAGCAGTGTAAAATACAACTACACGGACAACCGAAGCAATCGCACTGTTATCGTAAATCTTGGCTTGTGAATTGCGCCTTTGTAGATCATCTTATTTGTTTTGCTGGAGAGACGCAAACGACGGGCGTAACAATATCGCTTGCATATTCCGCATACCTCGCAAAAGCATTTACCGTCACCTTGCGAAAAGCGCACCGTCCTGACTTCCCCTTTCTTTTACCTGCTTTAGAGCAGTTTGTACCTGCTAGTAGGTATGCCTACTGAAACTGAAACTTTAGAAACTAGGGGCAGTGCCAGAGAGAAAAAGAGACAAAGTTGGGAAAGCTTGCTCGCTCTCTCCGACTTCTCAACTCTCAAGTGATTGTACCATAATAAATGCACCAACGCCTCTTCCCAAAATACGCCTGTTCCCAAAATAAAGAAAAGCACTATGTTCACTACGTAAAAAATGGTCTCAGTCCATGCATCTGTGGGCAGGTAGGAAATCTTGCCCTACTTTATTCACACCGCAAGATGTGCGCAACGAACTCACACGAGATTTACAGGAAAATATCGGTGGTGACTTAAGTTTCCCTGAAATTCTGCATAACCGGTCGTTTGCAGAACCGAATCATCTACTCGAGCGGTGTGCGTCGCAGTGCAAACACGTCGCTGTGCAAACGCAGTCCAACACGAAGCATAAAACGGCAGATTTACGACAACAATCCGGAGTCCATTATTCAATTAAAACGATGTAATTTTGTTGAAAACACCCGCAGCATTTTACTCACGCTATCCGTCGGGATACTTCCACATTTTGAAACGGAACGAAGGAAGATTTACTTTTAAAAACACTCGCTGCATCCTCCCGGACCAGCTGGACCGGATCAGCTGACGACGACCCCACAACAACCAATTTGCGCTCCGTGTTATTGTGGGTTTCTATACCTCCAAGCACCGCACCATACACCACGAACGTTTCAGCTCTTTTTCACATCGCCGTGTTGCACCAAACAGAACGAGATCGCCGAAGTCAAAGCAGCGCTATCGTGAACCTTGGCTTGTGGTTGCGCAGTCGTGGACCCTGTGACTCCCTTCGCTTTCCAAGCACACATGACGATAACGAATGATACTTTCCGTCTCCCGGGAACATCACAGGGGCACTACTCCGGTCACGTATTCGCTACATGTGCTCGCAAATCGCGGAGCTTCCCCCATTCCCGTCAAACCAAAACAGTACCGGCGCCATGTTAAACGTGCGTTGCTGCGAGAGTTTTTCCGACCAAACAAAAACAACGAAAGCAAACCGGCTCTCCTTCCAGCGTACATTGGCGTTGCGCCGTGGCCAGATTTTTTGTCAGCTCTAACTTAAAGATGACCTACAGATGCAGCAACACTGGCCACCACGGAGCGCCGTAAATTCTGAGAAGGTTGCATGGGAAGCGGCGGCACCTTCGCTTGCAGTTGAAGGGTTGAAGCCAAAACGAAACCAACTGCAATGGCACGTGTTCAAATCGAGGGCACGCTTTTTATATCCATTTTAACTGTTTAGAACGAGTAATTACGCCCATAACTTTATTTGTGGTTTGTAAGAAACTTTTATCAAGACCCCCTAAAATAAATACAAACCTCGACGACAAAAAGGAAGCCGCATTGCCATCGACCAGAAAAAAATGGCAGCGAGCACGGTAAGCGCCGAAAGCACGGGGTTTGCCCCGTCCCGCGACATGCCGTAATTGCATTTGGTGCCTATCTGTCCCCGAGACATGTTTCTTTCCGCGGCATTTGTCTTCACGGACCTTTCTTTTCGAAGCTGTCGAGCGCGTGTTCACCGCTTCGGAGTGTAAAGTTAGCACAAATAAAAATAATCTATAGAGGATAACCCCTGTCCACGCGACATCCTTTCGAAATGCGTTTGAACTGCAGGAGTAATTGTGCGATGGATCCCGTAGCAGCGAGCGACTCCTGACCAGTATTCAGAGTTGATTTCTGACAACGTTGCGTTGTGGTGTCCGATCACAAGTTGTGTGAAGTTTCCTAGCAGGTATGGGCACGTAGCTTCGGATAATACCTCGTCCGCACAAGCACTCGCTCAAAAAAAAAGAAAAAAAGAACGAACGCAAGGAGTGCTCGCACGTCACGACATTACATGAAATACGATAGAACATTGTTTTACGTTCACGACATCGGCATTGCATGGTTGCTCTTGCTAGCACGGAGAGGTGTACTTCGTCTTTTTAATGCCTGTATCGGGAGCTCGTGCTGCAACTGCTAAACATGTTTTCAAGCGCGCACCCGGGGCGGTATCGGGCCTCCGAGAACGATTTGCTTTGCTGGTCCCCGCAACGTTCTGCTAGAGCTGCTCTTCAAGTGCTTTGACCACATTACCTCGTAACTTGGTCCGTGAGCATAGAACTCACCCGATCACAGCCGCAAAAGGCACAGCATGCCATAGAAGACATCACACAGCATATTTGATCGCCACAACATAAAGTATGGAATGAATGAATGAACGATGTGTTCTTGAGAATAACACTGGAAAGCAAAACAGACGTGCACATGGGATGCATAGGAGAGTTGACTTTATTAAGGTCGTTTCAAGAGCTTGTAACAAAACAAATAGGGACAGAGAGACACACCTGAGTCTTGACAGAAGGCTGTTTAAAGCAACCGGCAAAACAGCCCAACGGAAACAAGTTTCTATTGCAAAGTTCCGTCTGCATCGTTTAAGTTATACAACCACATTTTTTCTAACCGCAATATTTCTACTCCCAGGTTTCCTACTTTGGCTTTCTTCTGGCTCCTGAAGCAGCTTGCTTTGATGAGCACTCCGGTGGTGGATCTGAAATAAATTTGCGTTCTTGTTTACTTATGTTTACTGCATAGATTGTACAGTGAACAAACATACTATGTGTTCACCCACATTGTTTTTTTAAATAGGTAAGAGGCATAATCTTAGCAGTGCTCACTATATGTGAGAAAAGACGCGTCATATATGCGATTATTCCTTTACTAAACGCCGGAAGCTTTTACTACGCCAAAAGTTAGGACTGGTTTGTCCTAACTTTTGAGATAGCATGCTCGTGCTGATAGTGGACATAGTGCACGCTCGCGGGCACCACACACGTCAAACCGTCAACGTGAAACTTGCCAGCACAGAAAGAAATACGATCAAAACAGGTGCCTTGCTAAAAAAAAAAAGAAAAAAACTAAGAAGCACGGCGTACAGAGGCGAGGTTCACCTCGCCTCTGTACGCAAGAGCGATTCTGTTTACCTCTCACCCCCCGCCTCGTACTCTTTAGTCCGTACGCCACTGAGCCTCGCAACATTATCTCAAGCTGTGAGAAGTCAACGAGCTGGAAAATATTACATTTCGTTTCATTATGCGAAAGAGGCCGAAGATGCGCGAGTATCTTAGGCCTCTTTTAGCGTTTCCTTGTGCAGGGCGCTGCGGCAGACGGCACAAATCCGCCGGCATGTAAAAGACACGTTCACGGCGTGATGCGCGCGCTTGTAGCTTTGGGTTGGCTCACGCTTAGGTCTGAACGGGCGACAAGAAAGAACAGTGCTTACCTCAACACTTGAACCGACGCCGGATCAACGTAGGCCTCGGTGATGAACTTGTTGCATCGGGCAAGCTGGCGGCTCGAAGCGAGTGTCGAGGCGCGGTACGCCTGTATCCTACATTTGCTAAAGCTACGCGGAACTGCACTGAGGTCAGTGCTTCACTGGGAATGCAAAGTCACTCGTCCCTGAGGACCGTAGCCAAAGGTACCGGGAGTACTGCCACAAGCACCTGCCATCGCTCGCTCCCGAAACGACGACGCAGTAATGGCGGCGGTTTCGGTATCTCATAGTTGCTTGACTGACTTTCATAAAGGGTCTATTACAACTAGAGCTACTGTGCTAACGGCCGACAACTGCGACCTTGTACCGTCCCCAAAATGGTACAGACTCCAAACGTATAAGAGACTCATTTAACGAGGCAGTTTCTGGCGGCTAGGCAAAATTCGCTTTGGCTAGGCCCACATTACTTGGGATCAGGAACTCAGCGAAGCTTTTTTAAAATTCTCTCTATGATAGTCAGCCTCCTCCGGCGAACGTGTGCTAAGCACCGCCGCATAAACTGCAGCGGTGACTGGGCCATTTTTATTGATAGAGACTGCACCGCCTGATAAATTGCATTTTCAGGCTGTCGATACCGACGGGTATAGGAATAAAATCCCGAATCTCCTAGCGTGAGGGGAAGTAGTGATAGGCGTGTGTTTCTAGAATTTTTTGCTTTCATGGAAAACATTTATCCCGTAGTATAACAGATAAGTAGATCTGTGAAACATTGCTCCAGGTTTATTTTTGCAGGAATATGTCAACAGCATGAAGTTGGTTCCAGTAAATAGGAATTTTCTCAGTACCAACGGAGGTGACACACTGCTTCCCAGGGCGCATAACGGCATCGTTCTTTGGAAAGTGTTCCCCACGTAGTCCACTTTTCATTGCCCCGAAGAGACAAAAGTCAGAATGTGCCAAATAAGGGCTGCATGGTGTGTGTGGTTGGACAGACCAGCCAAGATTGTCAAAGTGCTACACTGTCTTTAAACTGGTATATGGCCTGGCGTTATCGTGTTTCCATAAAAAAGGTTTCCTTCTTCCCTGGCTTTACTCTAAAGATTCTGGAGCTTAGTCGGGGTTGCGCCGTGGCGCTTTTTGGTACAGAGTTCTCTGGTCGTGATCAGCCGATTCGTGCGGATGAGCTAATTGAGACGCTCTTCATTTTGCGGTGCCACATCTCTGCACCGCCGTCCTGAACTTGGCTTCTCTTGAACGTTACTGTTGCCAGTCCAAAAACGCCGTTTTTGTTATTACAGTTATCACGAAATGGAGTCAATACGAGTCAGTCGCTGTATTATTTGGCAAAACCACTGATATTATTTAGTGATTTATATCCTTGCAGCTTGATATGCGAAGTTTGATAAAAAAAAACAAAAAACGTGGTATGCGAATGTATGTAAGCCACGGAGGAGGCAAACAGAGGCTGAAACTCATTCTTTCTGTAAATGGTTCACGTGAGCCGGGTTAAGGTGTTCATTGAAATCACAGGTATTTAATGGTTTCTAACCTGACAGTCGACGACATTGCCTCGCGGGAAGGTGCTGGGCTAGATGTTGTGGCTTTGACAGTTTCTCAGTTGTGCTCTTACACTTGACGCCTTGGCGCTGTCGCGGCGCCTTCAAAGGCCAACCATCCCCAGGTAGCACGCCAGAGGAATGCCCAACTTGGGCAAAAGTCTGGCAAACGTAAGGGCCCAACTTTGGCGCAGTTAGGTTTTTGCACCATGGCACTCATCAGTGCCAAAGTACGGTGCCTAACTATAGCCTTAGTTGGGCGATCCTAGGGCATGCCAAAGTTTGGCTCTTCTCTGGTACGCCAGAGGAGAGCCAAAATTGGTGCCATACTTGAGCCATAACTGCCATAGTAAATCCTAATCTGGGAATTCGGGGCATGCAAAGGTTTGGCGTTTCTCTGGTCCGCCAGAGGAGCGCCAAAGTTGGTGCAATACTTGAGCCATAACTGCCATAATAAATCCTAATCTGGGAATTCGGGGCATGCCAAGGTTTGGCGTTTCTCTGGTCCGCCAGAGGAGCGCCAAAGTTGGTGCCATACTTCAGCCATAACTGCCAGAGCAACGCCTAATTTCGGTATTCGGGACGTGCCAAACTTTGGCTTTTCTCTGGTTTTGGCCCAAAGATGCCAGATAAGAGCCGAACTATCAGAAAATGAAGCCTAACTTTGGCACTTATTTGGCGATTTTGCCCCAAAAAATGCCAGATCTCAGCCGAACTACAAGGAAGTAAGCCTAACTCTGGCACATCTGTGGCAATTTTGGCCCAAAGGTGCCAGATGACTGCCGAACTATAGGAAAGTGAAGCCTAACTTTGGCACTTGTTTGGCGATTTTGGCCCTGAGATGCCAGATGTCAGCCGAACTAAAAGCCACTAAGCCTAACTCTGGCATATCTGTGGCGATTTTGGCCCAAAGGTGCCAGATGACAGCCGAACTATCAAAAAGTGAAGCCTAACTTTGGCATTTGTTTGGCAATTTTGTCCAAAAAATGCCAAATATCAGCCGAACTACAGGGCAGTAAGCCTAACTCTGGCATTTGTTAGGCGATTTTGGCCCAAATATGCCAGATGACAGCCGAACTACCAGGCAGTGAAGCCTAAATTTGGCACTTGTTTGGCAAATTAGGGCCAAAATACCCAGACTCTTGCCAAGGAAGGTCAGGTTTGGCTCTACTTTGGCTTTTTCGGGCTTTTTAATGCCCTAAACGCCCAGACAAAAGCCAAATTTTGGCCCAGAACTCGGTGCTACCTGGGTCTGGAAAAAAGTAGAGGCAGTTATTTAGTGCCTTCTTGCATGTTAACGACACTGTAGAACTAATCTACAGCGTGACAAGATCGCGAAGAAAGTAGCGGTAATTTTAATTTCTATTTAGGAATTACTGCAGATAAAAACAATTACACTACAACTGAAATTACCTTTAATCAAAATGAATTAATCGCATACAAATTAAATAAAAATCAATCAAAGTAGAACATTTCAGTTACTTTAATTCAATGGCTACCCAGGTGTCTACCGCACCATGAAGAATGCAGCTCGAAACGTTCGCAGCTTTAAAGCAAATAGCAGGTCTACAGATCACTGGACTTGATACTAAAACCGCGATCTCCTCTTATTAGGATCGATGTACGCGCCATGCAACTTGGGCGTTTCTTTGGTGCTTAAGGTCCCCAGGTCACCGAGGAACACCAAGCTTTCACAACAAACCTTGCTACATACTGCATTGTAAAAATTGGCAGCGACTTTTAACTTTAAACCACTACTTATAATGCATAAAATGCATAAAGAACCTTGCATTTTAAAGTTTTCGCTAAATTTAGAGGGGAACCTATAATGGCGTGCAGTTCACGTAAAGTCAGGTCACGTGACATCAACTTTACATGTAAATGTAACGGGGAAACTGAATTGGTGGACAATTCACGTGAACTCAGTTTCCCCGCTAAATTTAGCGGGACATGCACGGACGGACGGTCGAACGGACTGACGGACGGAAGAACAAAAGTTTGGGATAGGACGTAGCGTTAAAAAGCATTTCATGTCTTAATACTTCGCGGATATCACCTTAAGGTCATATCGGGATACCCCATGGAAAAGTGTCGATTAGAAATTATAGCTTGCGCTTTATTTCCTTTGTGAGTAACATCGCGTAGCTCTGATGTTAGCTGCGCGCTAAATATACACCAGTATTTTCAATTAATAACCCTGCTCTGACGTACCTTACTTCTCTTAGATGACTTGATAAGTACACCCTAAGCGTTCACACTCAGACTTCCATGAAACGGTTCGACGTACCGAAAGTATCGCATCATGCCACGCGTTGTTACAGCGTAGCATATGTATACTACGCCCTATAATATTGTATTTAGTGGCTTCACCCTTCCCTCTCCCAATCCTCGTCCATTCGTTCCAGAACCTATTCCTCTTTTCATCGGCGCCTTTTCTCCATCGGCGCTCGGCATCGCCTATCTCCAAGCCTAATTCTTTCGGCGGCGCGCCCAACAGCAGCTCCTATCTGGGATTGATAGTCCTGCCGGCAGCGAACGAGGCAGGCAAGCGCCTGCCCTCCTCTCCGTCCTCTGCATCCTCTCCATCGGAGCCCGCGCTCAAGTGCCGGCGTCGTTAGCCGGGATCTCTCGTTCGAGGAGCTCTCGTCGTCGTCCGTCTCGCCATCTCGTTGCCGGCTCTCCGGCTGAATGGGGACAGCGTCGGCGTTCCCGAAAGCTCGTAGTACCGAGGAAACGCGAAACCCATTGTTTCCAAATGGCTGATACTTTGGGACACAAAACGGTCGCTATGGCGAGGCGGCCGTGCAGTCTGTATGGAGGGAAAGCGTTTCGGGCGTAGGGCGGCTTCCTCTCGTAGAGTGTTTTCCCTATAGTATCCCTTTCTTCCCGAATGCGCGGCGGTTGACTCGGGTCGGGGTTAGAGAGGGACGCTCGCATTGACGCTTTACTGCGCATGCGCGCTCGCGTTTTATGGGGCTTGGGGGAGAGAAGGATAATGGGGAGCGGGCTGGAGGGGGCGCGTGAGGTGGCGCCTCCTATGAACAGGTTTTGGTATTGAGAGCTGCGAAGCTCGGGGATTGTTGCGGGGTCATCTTTGGTGGCTAGCAGAGAGAACGCTGTACTCCAGTTTGTAATACATGCTGGCTTCGTTTACATCGAAACAAAATGACCTTTGCTTATTATGACGTAGCTTTTTTCGCATCCAGACTCAAAATAAGTACTACTCGCGCGTATACATACGAGCGAGTTCTAGGTCTCCCTGAGATCTAGGGGTCCTAGACACAGTTCGTGGTCAAAGCTCAGGCATGTTCGTGGTTCATAGACGAGATAGCTTTGATTGCTTTATTCGTCTTCGCCTGTAGGTATACTTATGAATCTTGAAATAAACAATAGCAAAATTATCAAATACGTGGGTAAGTACAAGATGCCTATAAATGTATGGTGTGTTTTGAAATGAGAAAGTTATGCAGCATTCCTTATAAAATGCTACATTTTCGTTAAATTTGGCAGACCTTAGTTTATGGAAATCACAGAAAATATGCAGGCGAGCTCATTAACTTTCAACATCTTGAAAACCTAAAAACCGATGAACAAGAAGCCGTCGTTCCCTTTTTGTTCCTGGCTTCACGATTTTTCAGAATGCTGATTGTTCTCAGTTTATGATGTGTCATCTCTTGGTATATGTGTTTGAATACCCCTGCTGACAGACTTCTGTAACCCGAGTCCCGAGTAAGCATTCTTGGCATACACCGTGGCGACAATTTGTGCTACAGAAGTATTCTCTTATCCATTTTGCAAAGTAATGATGATGAAGATTCAAAGTCCTGTATTGTAAAATCAAAGGTTGTAAAGCGCCGGTTCTCCACGGTATTTAGATTCAATTCCTTCATCCCATCACTTTTGTTAAAAGAAAACCTGCTGCTCTACAATGTATCATGAAGGTACAGTCTCCATTCCTTTGTTCATTGCCTTCAGTTACAATTTTTGCAAATCTGTCATGGATCTCTCACGGTTTCCATGGTCTATCGTTTGTTGCACTCAAATAATCTTATGACACATGGGGCTGCAGAGTCGATGGGTTGTTCAATTGACTTCGCAAGATAAATGCAGAGCACTGCAAAACTGGTCACAGTCTCACGACATGTTGTCAGGGTGGGACCAAGAGAGGAAGGAACACAACTGCGGTTGTGTTACTAAGAAGTGAATACTTTCGCGGGCAGATGCGTGAACACAATTTACTTTCTGAATGCGCGTCAAGTGTTTCTGTTCAAAAAGAAGATGAATTGCGGGTAAAATTTAAAACGGTACAAAATTGTTAGGACCAACTGCTGACGACTGTTTTTATTTTTATTATTTAACCTGGCATAAACCCTGAAGCAGAAAAATATGAAAGCATCGAATTTTTTCTTTTAGCGGTGTTTTTCACGAGCATTTTAAATAGCTTTACAGTGCCAGCAATTGTTATATTCGTGCACTGTTCAGTCGGACCTCTTTTTTGTCAACTGGAGCTTACTATCGGCAGCGTCTAGGCGTCTGTACATGTATTGACATTTTATTAAGACGTGTTGAGAGCTTCCCATTTCGCTATGCCACTATTCATTGTATTGCTTCTCACGAGCCAAAGGCGCTACAGTATTGTTTCCGCTAAACAACTCCCCTTTTTATTCACTCTAATTTTCATTAGTACTGTAAAGGATGTACTACCCCAGTAACGCGTACGGTTCTAGCCCTGCCACCATTAGTACACTTTCACACAGTATAAATAGGTTGTCACTGCAACCATGGAGCCTGGGGAGTGTCACCACGTTCGCGCTTCAGGGTTACAATGTTTGTTGTAATCACCTCGCTTGGTACGAATACCTTGATGAATAAGTTATTCGTGGAATAGCAGCTTTTGTTTTCCGCGTAAATTGTGTTTAGGTTAGCAGTACTTGCATTTTCGAATTACATAAGAACATGAGCACCACGCAGAACACTAAGAAACATGTAGGTAGGTAAGGGTTCAATTTGTATAAAAGCTTAGAATAAAACCGTGACCTTCATTCAAAGTGGTATCTAAAGTCATCGACGACTGAGAACTTCCTAGACAACCTTTCTGTGGAAGAGGGTAGTGTATGAGAGATTTATTTCATGTAGTATTAACTATTGGATTAGAAATACCTTAGGACAGTTTGAAACAGCGCACAAAAGAATTAGCCTATACTTAGGATTACTCCTGACCGCACTGTAGCTCCACATCGATTGTGACCACTTTTGGTTTCCGGGCTTTTACCTTATATCACAAATGTTGAAATATTTGAACAAATGCTTCGTATGAGAGGCAAATGAATGAGTTATTGAAGAGACCTAGTGCCTAACAGCCTATCAATGGCGTAGCCTAGAAGATATGAGCCAAGAAGTAGAACGAGACACTGTAGGGATGGTGCAGTGATATATTACTGCGACTGCACTTCAGTGCTCCCCTGGCCTTAGTACGAGATAAAATGGGCTGTATACGTATACATGCTTAGAAGAATAAAGAATGAGCAATTGAACGTGTATATTGACTATTCGTCTAGAATTACCGCAAGACACTTGCAGTGGGGCAAGAAAGAATAAGACTAGATATGAGATTGCGCCGGATCTTACAGTACATGAGTGTCCCTCGTGTCTTTATGAGATAAACTAGGTTGCATATCTACGCCTGCGTGTTTTGATCCGACGAAGTGATTCTGTGACAAAAACGCCGGCTTTGATGGGCGTTTTTATGATTTTAGTGTGGATTTCATATACGTATAGCATTGTTTAATTATAATTTACGACAACTAGCCAAAATAGGTACAGCCTCTCCGGAGGAAAAAAAAAACTGTATAGTCTCTCAATTCCTATACCAATATATTTTATTCTCATTATTCATCTTTATTTCATTATTTTTACAACAACTCTCGAGCCCAGAGAATTTTAAATTTTATTTTTGTCACATTGTTTATGTGTTACTTCTTCATTTATTGTGTGAATCATGTCAGGTACATCATTCCTTTTTTTCTGTTAATCGACTTGTTCACATGTTGCTTGCTGCCATCTCTAATACCTATTTATAACCATACCCCTACAAATTCAGACGTAACCGGCTCAGCTTTTCTTTTTTTTTTTTTGTTGAAGTTACCCGTTGTTTTAGGCTCACTAAAATCAGGCTGTAGCAAACGTTCGTAAAACATAACAATATTAAGAAAACGTGCATGTTTTAGTTTTCCACCTCGACACAGATGCTTCGGTATTCCTTTCTTGTTTTTCTATTTAATCTTGTAATATAAACGTCACTCTTCATAGTCAGGTCTTCCTCTTTAATAACTTTCTCTCCCATGGTCCCGCATCACATTCAACCTCCGTGTTGCACGCCTTCCTTCCTCTATATTTTATTATTTTCGTTTTCTTCCTCTTTCCCCATGTCTTCCTTCACTGGGCGAAACATTGTACGCGACACAACGCGTAGGAGACAAGCGACAATGGTATAACAAAATGGACGCCAACGATACGCAGGCAGAGGGAAAACGGGAATGGAATAGGGAAGCAAAGCGCGCACTGCCATGAGGAAGGGAGGCGATGAACTCTAAGAGAGAGTGACAGGGAAGGAAAGAGAGCGAGTGAAAGAAGAAAGGAGGGACGCGGCAAGCGGTCGGACACTACACTCCGTTTCACCTTGCGACGAACCGCGGTGCATGCTGGGAGCCATCCCGTCCAATCCAAAGTTGCCAACACATCACGTGGCTATGCGCCCCTCGCGTCACTGCGGACCTCCCGAAGTTCACGTGACACACACACGGAATCAGATTGGCTTCGCTAGCTCGGCGAATCCTGTGCGGTCTGTCGTAAGGTGAGACGATGTGTAGGCAACGCTGGGCCGCTCCAAAAACGTTAGGAGCGTCCATTCTACGTCGATGGTTCCCCATTAGGAAACAACGGCGGAGGTGGACGCTCTCCGCGCTTCAAGCGCAGCGGACCGATCCATCCTGGTTATGTGGGAAAGCCTCCGGTTTGTGACTCGCGACGCAGCGTTTTATGGCTGCCGTGCGGGACGCCGCGCTCGCTCTGTCGCGACGATGGGCGGGGGGGGACGGTGCGGGAAGAATAGGGAGGGAGTAAGCGTGGATTTGGGGACCCGGTGTAGGGAGGTGAGGCGGCGAACATGGCGTTGTGGGCTGAGTGGTGGACAGGGGCGCCTGGGAAGTCGGATGTGTTTTCGTTGTTGTTGTTGTTGTTGTTGTTGTCGCCAGTAATGAAGGTGTGATTAATCCGGGTAGATGGCATTGGGACTGTCGGGGAATGGGATTGTTGGACTGGGGGAAGAAAAGAGGCGTAAGGGTAGGAGAGAGGGGTCTGTAAGCTAAAGCGCCGTCGTGGTGAAGATCGAAGCAAATGAGGTACAAGATATGTACATCGAGGGAGGGGAAAGGTAAAATAAGAGAAAGTTGTAAAGGTGGTTAGCGAAAACAAGTACCGATGTTCCGAATGACGATGAAGAAAAAATGAATTATTACACAACTGAAATGCTCACGCATGGACGCCAAGTTATGCACATAAGGACTAAACACTGCTGTGTTTTATTCAGCTCAATGGGGATTCTTGCACTTCACTTTATCGATGGCTGCTTACCTGATGTATTTAACATGCATAACGCATTAGGAATTACATGACCGCATGCATGTAAAATGTGCATTTACGTCGGAAACGACAAGGGCGGAAATCAAGCCCGGTGCTCTGCAGCGCGAGATTTTTGTCCGCGTGCAGCGAGCAGCAGTGCGCAGGCCTATCTTTCTAAATATGTCTGTATCTCTTTTTTTAAATATATGGTAAGTTTATATTTGCATTTTGATTAAAGTAACCATATGAAATATGTGGCCCTATGGCAACTGTTACCATCGGTTAACATTGGCGACATTGTATGCGACTTATACGTGGTTAAAGTCAGCGAGCAACGTGAGGAAACAGTAGACGAGTACATAAGACAGAATAGACGCCGAACCCACAACTCAATATTTCGACTGGATATTGCGACTTATTGTACGGATTTTTTGTGGATTACTGGTCGTACATGTTGGAGTGTGTTCAACGTGGAACTTGATGTTAGGTGCGTAACTCGACTGATGTATTTCGCTTTGCCTTTATTTAAATATTTAAAATTAGACCAAATTTTATTTTTTATTCAGCCTACACAATTACCTCTGCTTCTATGGCCAGAAGGATTTTCCTTGCAACAACTTTCTTTCTTTCTCAGCTGTACAATTTCATTTATTTCTAGTAAAATTATTGGGTACGCGTAACTGACGAGCGTGTTGGTTGAGTTGAGGAACACCGAAAGAATAAGACACAGGTGTGACGATTGACGATGTACACTTTCTTTCAACTTGCAACGGTCGGCTTTGCTTGTTAAACAAATGTGTACGTCGTCCCTCATCCTACCTCTGTCTTATTCTTTCGGTGTTTCCTGAAATGCAGCGGCAACCAAATGGTAAAGCGCACTGTGCACATGCATTCCCACATGTTTTCATGTGCAATTTCGCGGTTTGTGACGCAAAATGCGTCATTGTTCGCCCGCGCGCAATAACATATTCAAAATAAATACGGTCGTAATATCACAATACTTGAAGTATCTGGCGCCGTTTTTAAGACCGTCAGTCTTTCCACGACATGAGTTACTTTCTCCCTTTCGTCATCGCTAGTCGGGGGCGCCGCAACAAGTAACGAAGCAACAAAAATAAGAACACGTGTGCTACACCGTGAAGCAGGGACGATGTTAGATCTAAATCAAAACCTCTCCCATGTTCGAGACACGCAGGTGAACGCGCAAACGTCGGCGTTCAGAAACGCCCGCACAAAGAAGCTCGAATCTTTGAAATGAATAGTTGTCCAGAGAAAGTAAGTTATCACTACGATTTTTAGAAGCCGAGTCTGAAAATTTTGGCGTCAGCCTCTAATAGACTTTTTCAACACGCCTTGGGTGGCGTATTCTCTTTTTTTCTAAATTGATCAAAGAAGAGACAGACACCGCTGAGAAGGATTTGTGGCCCAGCTAGGGGGTGTAAATCCCCCTTGGGATTATCTCCCCAAATCCCGCCTCCACCCTTCATGAGTCCTCTCCTCTCTGATATGAAATAAGAAAAAAAGCGAGGAATAAAAAGGGATCCCCGATCTGTAGGTTAACCCTGTTAAGCCATCTTTTCTTCGCGGCTTTGATGCAGCGCAAGCGACTGTACTTTTATATAGAGATTCTCGATACACCGTTACTGGATGGGTCCCTCGTTCGGGAAGAGTTCACTCCGAGGGCGATCAGCTCTTTGAGCTTTTTTTCTTGTGTGTGTGTTTATGTTTGTCCTGGATCAAAGGATACTTACATCTGTCGGCACCAGAGTTTAGCTTTCTTTTTCATTTACGCATTCTTCACTAAACGTTTTAGTTTTTTTTTTTTCGTCAAACTTTCTAAACTGTAAATCTCTATTGAACACTTTTTCGATCATCACGCTCGCGCTGCAGTGAAGCGCGACGTATGCTTAATTTTATCTTAGCCTGTCACACAATCAAACCACACGAGCCTTAAATCACAATTTGAAAAGCTTTGCTACCGGTCCGGCAAGAAATCGTGTGTGTCACCAACGCGCTCCCAACGGCTCGATCAGCGCAAGCTCCTGTGTCTTTGTTCCATTATTTCAAGCGTGTCTGCTTTCTAGTTTTCCAGCGTCTCTGTCGTTGATGTGCATCACGCCGACCTATTAGCTGCAGCGCATACTGAATAGGACGTGGGCGTGGCAATCGAAGGGTCAACACATGAATGAACGGCACACACAAAAAAAAAACAAAAAAACAGTTGCATGAATGCCTTTTTCACGCAACCTGTAAGCAGGGCCATAC
Source organism: Ixodes persulcatus (assembly GCA_013358835.2). Classification (NCBI taxonomy): domain Eukaryota; kingdom Metazoa; phylum Arthropoda; class Arachnida; order Ixodida; family Ixodidae; genus Ixodes; species Ixodes persulcatus. The sequence goes on from JABSTQ010010274.1 coordinate 114,555, forward strand.
TGCTTATACATCATACAAAAAATAGCCTGCAAACACAATTCACCGCAACATCCCTGGTTCGAATGCCGCGTGCTAATCTTTATTCATGAACTCATTGCCCTGCGGCACTCGAAGCACAGATCTTGCGGTGACTCGCGTTCGAATCTGTACGCAGATTGTTTTTTTTTTAATTTGTATGATGTATAAGTGGTGTGACCTCGGTTTCAGCAGCGGACCCCTAGACTTCCCTTAACGAGTTAACGAGTCGAGACGGTATGGCGATTTATTAAATTATATTTTTAAGCCTTTAAACAATTTTCGCGGTACTGTTTTTTGTTCGTTTGTTTCTTTTTGCAAATATTAATTGGATAACCATTCAATGTGATCTTAGATGGGGATTTGGTAAGTAGGGGCTTTTAGCTAACCATTACTGCGGTCCGCGTACCGCACTACCGGAGCATTTGAAGCATGCTTTTAAGCGCGCACCCCGCAGTCACATTATCACCCGGGCGCGCGCTTAAAAGCATGATTCAAACGCTCAGGTAATAATGCGGTACGCGAAACACGGCAAGGGTTTGTTCAAAGTCCTGACTGACGAAGCCCAAGAAAACGTCTTGACGAAAAGGGGGGGGGGGGGGGGGGGTTATGGGAAGACGAGATCTGCAGTGGGTTAGTGAGCGCGATGATTTTATAATGTTCCAGCGCAGATTTTTCTTACTTTCGTTGCCGTCGAGACCATCTGTCCGGATGCTGTAGAAGTGTTTCGCGTAGGCTTGCCCGGTCAAGCGTTGAGACAATCATACCTCAAGGTCGGCGTCATATGATTCCTGGGAGTATTGACGTCGAATGTTGCGCTAGAAACATAATATCAATAAAAGAAAAGATGGGAAAAGCGGAGAATGGCGCGTATGATCCACTCTTGAAACGTCAAAGGGGAGAGAAGAGCCGAAGACCGATTGAGTCTGACTCACGTCGCTGGTATGGTGAGCGATGAGGGGGTTGACAGGTTAGGGTTACAGTTAGGGTTAGCGCGGATTCCACGTGACGCCCCAGATGCGTCTTTTAAATTGAAGTAGCAGGCGGCCCGAGACGAAAGGGGGATTTACACCGCGAAGAGGAGGACGGCTCTCCTTTTTTCAACTCCCGGAGGATTACGGGCTTTGGGGTTTGTTTACCGAAGGGTTTGCCCGGAGTCGAGTCGAGATCCCTTCCCTTTATTTTTGCTGATGCACAGCTAAAGTGGCGGGTTTTAAGGGCTCGCTTTTCGGGAGGCGTATGAGGCGGCGCACACGTCGGACGTCTCTTGCGAGTGAGCCGTTCCAATCTGTGGCAATTTATTGGCAGTGATGTCTTTGTTTTCATAAAAAAAAAACAATTTACATCTGAATTTCCGACAGTTTTAGGTAGCTTTTACTTTAAAACGCCAGATAATCTCTAAAAATTGTAGCAAATAAATTTGCTTTCTTTATTTTTTTTTTTTGCAGTGATTTTTTTTTTCCTTGGCTCACTGAAACAAAAAAAGCGAAAAAAAGCTGTTGTGATTTTTTTGGGGTGCGGAAGTTGAATATCACAAGAAAATGACGTTCGGCTACCTAGCTTTTCTTCCGTCCTAGTATCGACTACTGACCTAACTTTAGGTAACATATAGCAGTGCAATTCATTTACAATTTAACACAGTAGTGATTAGCAATCACCGAATTATATTTACGTGTGTTTTAAGACGTATATTAATAAATCAAATTTTCAACTTTAGTATTAAATTAAAAAAAGAAAAACTAAGAAAGCGATTGGTAGCCTAACGCAGAAGCGGTCGTGAAAAGAAATGTACAAAAAAAAAAACTATCTTCGATTGTTATAAGAGTGAATAAAACATTTTTGGTAAAAACTAGAATACATTTGCTTATATATACAAATTACAGCACACCCCAATTAATATAAAGTACTGATTTCTAATTGTAACATATGCATCGTCATGTAGGATAAACTTGTTAATTGCGTCTTATCGTATTTCATTTTTAACTGCATTTCCCCTTTATTACACGCGCACCCATTGTGCAAGAATATTTAACCTACCTTACATCGAACAGCCAACATTAAACACCGTCGTTATTGATTAATATAAAGCCAAAAAAGCTAAGTATAAACACATAAACAGTAAAATGTTAGTATAAAATGCAAGTAAAATGTAACTAGAGTTAATATTAAAAAATGAACACCACATTATATTGAGTAAGATTGGCGGTAGTTTTACCGATAGCGTATGGTCCCATACCGAAGGATTAAACACTACTCTCTCATTCGTTTTTATCCACGAGTGGTAGACGCTCTTTTATTTCAACCTTTACGGTAACCGTCTCGAGCAGAGTACGAGAAGACACACAGATTGGCACTTTTTTAACACAACAGAACACTCCGGTTTCCGTGCTCTAAACCGGTGGCTACTGTGAACAAACAACCAATTCGTAATTCAAAACACGTCAACTTCACCAAAGTACAGTATAATATTATAGAAATAATAACTTGACTGATTTATTGCTTCGCATACTCGATATTGGTTCCGTCGATACCATAAAGACCGACGGACTGTTTACACACGTGTCTGCGTTCGCCCACACCACCTGTGAGCGTTGTGTATGCGCAGAAACCAGATTCGCGTGGAGCGAGACCTTTGCGCATGCGCCACATTGACTTCCCAGGATCCAGTGACATGTAGTTCCGATCAGTCAGCTAAGATGCTACGGCTTTTTTACTGCTCATTTGTAGCGAATATGAATACACACACAGTTGCCGGCCGAAAAGCGATTTTGCCACGATGAACGCGCAGGTTCAGAACGACTCCCCACTTATCTCCTTAGATCTCGAGGAACTACAATTTTGTTGGTGTGAACTGAACACTGCAGAAGCGTCGTGGAAGCTAGCCGTAAGGTCGCGCCGAGTGGGAAGGGAGTAAACTATGGCCGCCACTATATTCTATGTTCGTTGATCGCCTAAGAGCACTTACAAACTACGGCTGTTAAAACATAACATAACGAGCAGAAATCGTCCGCTGGGAGGGTTGGAAACGCAGCAGACAATCACGGCGAAGGAAGTTTGTTTGTATCTTATTCGCAAAAATGACAGATATTCTCTTTCGTGACATTGCTAAGGGCGAATTTACCGCCTTATGTGGCCATGCCACCATTTGAGCTACGGCGACGTAACATCAACGTTCAAAAATGAACAATTTGTAAAAAACCGGCTCCGTGCATGTGCGATGGAGTGTGGGCAGAAGCGCCGCGTTCTACAACAACAAACCAGTCGAATGTCTCGTTGTCGGCATCAGTGTGAGTCCCCGTGCTCTTTTTCCCGTTAGAATTGTTGATTTTACGTCTTTCTAGCACCGTTTTTACCATGGGTAAAATTAATGGGGCTCGATACACCGTAAAGCTTCGCGTGAATAGTATGACGTGTGGCGATTCATTCGCGTGAACACCACAGAATGTTCGCTATAACGATGATGAGTTTCTGCCTGCTATTTTCAGTCGTGACGTTGCTCGGGCTGCAGAAACGTGGACGGTAGCTGCGATGCTCGACGTCGATACTAAAAATCGCAAGCAAAATCGGACCAAGTTAATCCGGCATAACAAGTCCGCGATGGCCACTGGTAACAATGATCAACGTATCCTTGTATCGACTGTTTACACCGAGTCCACTTACCCCAAACAACCTTCAAACTTATAAGTATTTTCAGGCCTGCACTTGCTTCTTATTCCAATTACTGGTTCAGCGTTTAGTGTACGGGCCGCTGCCGTTTGAACGGGCAGACGACAACAAGCAGACATGTTCGAAAGTGCAGACGACAGTTCGAAAGATCAGGCGGCCGTTTGCACTTGAAAACACACCGAACGGGTAGTTCGGACGACTTGGCGATTTTTTCTCTTTCATGTAGCAACAAAACAATTAAAACCTGACGACTACAAGTATCCGTGGATTAACCACAAAGTGCTTTCTGCACAAGCAGTTGTGGTCGGACGGCGTGTGGATTTTTCCAATTTCAAGACACTTATTCAAGTTCTCGGACGAACCGTGCAGGCCAAAAACCATAAAAACTCATCTTCAAACCTTTCCCGGCTCTTTTCGTGCAGCCCCAGTCGCGGCATTTTCAAAGAGAAAGCCTTACTTGTCCCATTACGCTAAAATGCGTTGGTGTTGTGCCCCAAAGAGGGTCATAAGAATACGTCATCAAGCACGCGCGGCTCAAAGTCAAAGCGGACGCGCCTCAGACGCAGCAACCCACGCGCCTCGTCACGGAAGGCGGCGGGGGCGCTCAAGACCAATGCGGACGCGCCTCAGAAATAAAGCACAAAGAAAAGCACAGTGACGTAGATGCTTCGTCACTGAAGCCGTCATAAAGCCGGCGGGGTTCACCGCGCCTGCGCAGTGGGGGAGCGCGATGTCACGGCCGGAGCGCCGTGTGAAAATGGAAGGCGCGGCGCGCGGCTTGTAGTAATGCGCTGCGTGTACGAATTCTTGCGCATTCCTACACGTAAGCAGTCTTAAACGTCTCTGCCTAATGTTTTGACGAGAAGACAGGTTTTAGTCGGGATTCTTCCAAAACAATACAGGAATGCACGTCCCACATGGTGTCGTCCGCCAGCAGCCCCAGATTGGAAGTGTGCCCGACACGCCTCAAACGCGGCGTTACGTCACTTGTTGAAACTGTGGGGCTTCGCTCTGTTGGGAAGAAATAAGTGGGCGCATTAACATGGAAAGAAATCCGCGAGACTATTGAATGTGCCGGCGTCGACGCCCAGGCAAACTACGGCAATTATCAAAATGACAAGGCGAATGCCCTTTCTATCATCACCAGGTAGCCTGTCCTCACAGAAAAACTCGTGCAAATCAGAAAAATTCGCAAGGGGGGCGAAGCTAACACTGTCCAACCATACAAGGCCCTGACCAGGAACCAATACTTCGGAGTAATACATTTACGCGGTCAGGATAATCGGGTTACTCCTGAACAAATTCAAGTGGACATCTTGTGCAGAACCCAGAAGGTGGTAGCAGCCCGCCTCTTCGGGGAGAAGGGGAACGTAATACTCATTACATTTGAAGGAAAGACTCGTCCGAAACGAGTATGTTATATGCATGAAGCCTTCACCGTTGACGAATATCGTCCGAGGCCACTCGTTTGCTTTAAATGACACGCGATTGCCCACAAAATGGACGTATGCCCACGGTAAAATGTACGCTGCGGAACATGCGGCTCCGAGCACGATGACATGGAGGAATGCACGAAAACTCCAAGGTGCATGAACTGTGACGGGGACCACGTGGGCACGAGCAATGACTGTCCAAGGCGCGCCATCCCACCACGGCTCACCACCCCGGAAACAACTTTTTAACCAGCGAAGAGAAGAGGTGTGACCATGCCCACCTGCCGACTGGAAGAGATCTACAGTGATTTCTATACTCAAACACGGCAAAATGCCCCACACGGTGGCCAACCTACGTCCGATTTCTCTGACATCCAACCTTTGCAAGGTCCTGGAACGCATAGTCACCGCCCGCCTGTCATGAATCCTCGAGACGAGGGGGGCCTTCCATCCCACGCAACGGGTTTTCGGCCAGACCTCTCAAAATAGGACAGTTTGCTCATGATTAGCCATGACCGCTATGAGCGCCGGCTCTTCAAAAGCCAGCCTTGTACGCTCGTGGACATTGACCTGCGAAAGGCGTTTGATTCGATACCACTTATTCCCATTGTGTCCGCCGCCAAGGGAAAAGGCATCCAGGGGCACTTGTTGAACTTTATCAAGAGATCGCACATTCAAGGCCTCCTTCGGTCAAACAAAAAGTCAGTCGAGAAGGAATAACATTGGAGTCCCACAGGGGGCGGTCCTGTTTCCACTTCTCTTCAACCTCACCATGGTGGACCTCTCTCTCGAAATAACACTTTGAGGTAGGATCTCTACAAAACTGCGCAAGGCATTGAAAAAAAAAAAGCGAAACAAATAAGCGGACACCTCGTAGTTCAGGGACAATTCTTTCACTAAAACTGCCGTAACCCTAAAATCTAGAAAATGCACCGGAGTTAGCCTTGAAGAATTTGAAGTACGCAATCGGAATAAAGCGTTGGCAAACTCTCTTTCAAAGTGCCATTTGTTTTAGGCATTGGCTTTATAACGGTTACTACTGAAGACAGGAGTGCATTGCAGCGAGAGTAGGGATACCTGCAGCATTCTCTTCGGTACTTGGATAATTGATCAAAAGGTCTATTGAACGGAATCGCAGACGGAAGTGCGTATTTGCAGAAGATGCGCTACAGAAAAATGGGAGCGGTTGAAAGGGCGCGAAAAAGAACGAAACAGGACCAATGGAGAGGAAACTGAGGATTTGTGAGTAATCTAGAACCGGGGAGCCTGCTATAAAAGCACCAATACAGCGAATTGTGCATCACGTAGGCTTAATTAGCCAATGCCGTTCAGAGATTCAGACGATAAAGAAGTTGTTGGTACAAGTTTTGAACCCGAGCGGGGTCCTTCTTCGCAATTTGATTGCCGTCGTTTTGTTGCATTGCATTAGAGATATTTTGGCGAATGCGATCGGAATCAACGTGTAGATCGCCACTTCGCTGACGTGTATGTCAGAGAACGATGCACGTTTACGTCGGGTAGCTACTAAACTTTGGCTATACCGCTAATTGAGAAAAGTGAGCAATTTAAAGTGCTACAGACGAAACTGCCACAGTGTCGACACGTATTCATAAATAACAGCCTATCAGAACTAGACTCCCAGGCGAGCTGATTGCTGGAAAGAAAAAGCACGTCGAGCAATTCGCGTAGCGCGGTTTAATATTTAGTTGGCCGCTTTAATTTTAAACTTCGGCCGGCAACAGTAGTGTTGAATGGAAGTAACTAAAATTAACCAGGGTTGAGGCGTGTTAAAATTAATTAACTACCAGGAAGTCTGGAAGGCCTTCATTGCCAATAACATGAGAGGTGGACGGGGAGTATTTCTTTGTTGTATCTTTGTTTTTCTTTGGCCGTGTCCGATTTTTTTTTATCGTGTCACTATTACGCTCTGCAGCTTCATGTTGCATAACTGGGGTTCACGCGTGGTAAGTTCAGAAAAATCGTACATGTATTTGCCATATTGTCACGTACGACAAATGATGAGGCGCTGAATAACTGGATAAACTAAACGTTTCATGGGGCGAACTTGTGCCCAAAACAAAATAGAAGGTTAGTGTCGCAGGCGTCGATGGCGGCGTAACAGCACAACAGGATCGAGCGGTGGATCGAGACGGCCCCCGGCGCACCACGTGGAGCCCCTTATGTACACGCGTGGGCTTCTGGAGCAATCGGCGTAGAAGGTTCGGCGAGTAGACTATTCGGACCTTGAATTAACAACAAGGTTCTGGAATTCACCAGAAGGCGACATTTACAGGAATAACAAAAAAGGTGCGTCCGCTTTCAGGCATTGAACGTAGGCTCTTTGCGTCGGAGCTAAGCACGATGACCATTCTGAAACGGGCGCTTCCTCGGAGAAACACGTGGCAACATCTCCAATCTGCAGGAAAAACGTCAGACGCCATACACAATGCCGAAGTTGGCTTTCCCTCACTACGTGTGTTAGTGCGGGGAAACAACCAAACCAGGGGATACGTGGCACAAAAGCCAAATCTATGGGTACCCGTGCGCTTGCGTAAATTGAGCGCCGATTACAGCTGTGCTCACGCGGTCTTCACTTCTTCGGAAATGCCGGAAAACGTTGTCCCCGAGTATTTGACTTGAGATCAAACAGTGTAGCCACCGTGCGGCCGAAATTGGAAACATGCGAAAGCGGTGATACCGCCGTGCGTCGTCTGCTACGGGAGCACGTTCAGAAGCATTGATCTCGACGACGCAAGCTCATTTCCGGCTGAGCTGAGCCCTCCTCATTAAACGCTTGTTGTTTTTGTTGTCGTTTCTTCGTACCAAAGGTTGTGTTGTGTCGTTTCACATACGTGGAAATTCAGCAAAGCAATTGTTTCACTCGCGGCAGATATATTAAAATATTTTGTTTCACTTGTTTCAGTTGCCCTGCCAGCGAACAGTTTCCGCATCGTAACTAGAAGGGACATTGTCTCCTCATCGCAACGTAGTAGAATTGTTCTTACTCCGAAAAACTTACCCACACCGTGGCACAGTAAAGGGAAACATTGGCTGCAGTGGAACTCAATAGCACTGTAATTTCCTATACAGCACTAACTTCTCTTCATGCTAAATATTTATATTACTGTAAAAGCTAAAATTTGCGAAAACAAAAAAGCATAGAACCTGCGATTTCACAGCCCACATTGCGCGTATTGTGTTATCCGTGTTGAATATCATTGTTTTGTTGAATTCCCACACTGGTGAACCGATATATCTATTTTAAAATAAACAAATATTTAACATAAATAGTGCAGTTCACCCGGAGACAGGCATCCGTCAAGGTGATCCATGCTTCCCGACGTCTGCGTAGAGAAGACGACGCATACTCACCAGCGATTATTTAAATTTAGGCCGTACGCTGGTAAGACTATTCGATCTTCACTGAAGCACGGAACGGTACAGCACCATTTTCTGCTAAAATGGTTTTCCCACCGATACTGTGCGACAAAATAAACGCAAAAATCTACACCGTCTCGCGCGCAAACGTGGAGGGCCTATGGGGCAGCAATGCTTCTATCCCCGCTTTGATGATGATGATAGCGCTACAATAGCACCACCTCTAGGTCGATCTCGAGGCCAAAAGCGACCGCGGTGAATTTCTTGATGCAAACCGTCACAGCACTACGGAGTTCTGCCTCGGTGAGTGTTGGTATACTGTATGTGTGTGTGTGTTTTAAAAAACATCGAACTCTTAAACATATTTTAAAGTACTTTGGCAGGACACGTATGTCCCATAGCGTTCCCTTACAATCCACCTTCCGCTCCAAAATAAAATTATATCAATATGAAAGTTGCAAGACTAAATTTTGTGTTGATGTCGCGAAATTTGTGTTTCGCAACATCAACTCCCTCCGTAAAAGAAGCATGTTTTACAATCGCTAATAACTCAAAATGTGTTTAACGACGTACATATTAAAATAAAAAAAAATGTTTCGGGAAAAAATTTGTTTTTGTGAATTCACACAACTTTCAATTTCCTTTTTTTAGGTTTGTGTATTTTTAAGTTAGGCAGTATTTGCCATTCCAGTGGGAAACGTTTTACTGCGTAACACACTGTGCGGATAAATTTATTGTACCTACTGTAAACTTTCGAAGGAATACTGGCAAGGTAATCCCCATAAAAGGACGAATCTGTGTTCGCATTCCTAAAGAACACGATGTATTTATACGTTGTCATATTTTCACCGCTGCGCAATATACGAGACCCTAAATATCCAAAATATATGTGGTTTTAAAATTGAGCTTTTTTACCACGCGAAAAAAGCCGTTTGAAAATCGGGCTTTGAAGTCACATCCCAGTGTCCGTTTGTCTTGGTTTTTGCGACAAAAAACAAAATTGGAAGTATTTCTGAAGTCCTTGGACATATTGCGGAGATGTTACTATTGTCTTTTTAAACCCTTTGGGTGCCATGCCCAAGTTTGCTGGCGTGTCCTCGTGCGGATTAAGTTTCGGTTTAGTCCCTACCCCCTCCCAACTGGGCGTTTTTTTTTTTACGTGTAGCTGTATGTATTAATCTGATGAAACAAAAAAAAGATTATTGGTGGTGCCATTTTTTGCTGGCATGTAGTTTTTTGTTTGTTTAGGCGACTTTTCTTTCTGTATGCTCTTTTGTTGTTACAAAATGGGAAATCTTTGCTGTTTAATCTAGCGCTTCGTGAAAAACATTGATATATTCAACGACTATGAAAACAAGGAAGTTTCAACTCTAGACACATGGAGCATTGGAAGGTTGTGTACTGTTCTACTAACTATGGTAGGCAAATGCTGCGATATACCATACCAAGACTGTTAAATTTCCTTCTAGAAAAAGAAATTTGTATTGACACTATCTCCTTCAAGGCTTTGCGTTCTCTTTATCTGTAGCAGTGATTTACCTCCCCCACTCAAATGATTCTTTAAATTTATTTATGCTATATAGAATGCACTCTTTTTGTGTTTTTCGGATTTTTGTCTGCAACGACTGTGCATGCCATCTATTTAGGGGATTAATAACTGTTTTGTAATCTTGTGCATATATATATATATATATATATTTGTTTTTGTTTATTTTCTGCTGCAATGCCAATGTACGGGGCCGAGGGCTGGTCAAGCCTCCTTTGAGGCTTTTACCCTTTGCTCCACCATGCTTCATGGAAAATAAACTATTATTATTATTATAAATAAACAGAGGTCAAGTAGGGCAGTTCATAAAAGTTGCCTTAAGATGCGACGGCGAGGTGCAACTGCATGCTGTATCAAATCTTGAAAGCTATGATACAGACATTTGTCATAATTTGGAGTCATGCAAACTTCAATTAACATTGTATTCATTAAATAGTGTGTTTTTGCGAAAATAAATATCCTTCACAGACCATGCTACAGTGTCACTGAGACCGAAATATGCGTTCGGCGTTCGGGAGAATAAACCCGGCACTGAAAGGGCGCCACAAAAAAATCTGAACTTCTACGGAGTGAAAGAGGCATGTGAGATCCAAAAGGCATGCTGTGCGTTTTCGTTCTCTTTTTGTGATTATATTTATTTAGTTTTTGTATGAGTACGTGTACTCGTTTGTTTACTATTGCACCGTAAATAAACAAAAGTTTGGATGCTAAAGCGCGAAAAGCTGGGAATAAACTGGGAGGCTGGGTTCACTCGTAGGTTATATTGTTTGATTTATGTGGTTCAGTACATTGTCTTGCCTACAATCAGGAAATTTATGAAAAGTAATATTAACGTATAACGCATGTCAAATGGTCAGATAAGACAACTGGTCGAATAATTCATCAACATTTTAAAGGAACCCTGGATGTCCCTTTTTTCTGCATGTTTTTATGAGCATTTATTTTGCTGCATTTTTTGTGTTTCATTTTGTGTATTTTTTATTAACTTATGCGCTGATAAAGCTGTCAAGTCTCTTGGGATGTTGTGACTTATCAAGCCACACTGGGTAGCGTTTTCCTTGTATCCATTTTCATTACTGTGGAGTCAGTAATATGAAGCAAATTAAATTATATTAAGCTTGAGGAAACTACAGGCAATTAGAGATATGACCGGCTGAGTACTACTACCGCGTGCAGGGTCTTCAACTTTGTGCAAAAAAACGTTCGCTCTGCGGTAGTGCTTAAAATTAAATTACGAACGCACATCTTTCCTGCACCTAAAGGTGTGTGCAAACAGTTTTCTTCAGAATGCGCGAAGAGACACTTCACCGGCATATCAAGTAAACGTTGAAGTGCGGCCGGCCGTCTTTTGTTTGAACGTCAACCACGCGAAGAAGGCGGCTTTCCACCTCGCCCTCTCTGCAGTTCTGTAAAGTCGGTGCTCGTCAGGCTTGACGTTGCGCGTTCCCTGCCGATGGTGAACCTCCATCTGTTCTGCCGCAGCCCGCGGCCGCCGAGTGGTTCCTGCCGTTCAGGTTCGGCTAGCGTGAAAAAACTTCGAATCCTTGCCCTCGTATTCCTCTCGACTAGGAACACCAGCAGAGGCCTTGATTACAGGCAACGGAGCGTGTGGGTGACTGTCCAAACCCACGCGATGAGCACTCTTTATACCCGTTTTCACCTCAAGAACAGCAGTCAAAAAAGTCCGGCTCCTCGCGGAGCACTACTAATCTCCCCCTTTACGTGGAGAATTAGGATATATGTAGGTGAATTTTAGACTAGATATATGTTATCTTATTAACACGTACACGTTCCAAACACCAAAAGCGTCGCTGTTTCCTTCGACAACCAAATCTCGTAAGGACTACTTCGCGCCGCGTATGAACAATGTGCAAAACATGCTTTTTTCTTGAGGTGAAAACGGGTGTAGATCTTTGTCAAGGACAAAAGCGGACGATTGTGTAAAAAAAAAAAAAAACTTCCCCTCCAGCAAAAAAAGAAAAAAAAAAACGGACTGAAGGGGAATGTTAAGACGAAGATGTGAGGCTTCACTCGTTCTTGAAGTGTCCGGTGTGGACAGCCCTTAATAGAGCATTCAACGAATAGACTTGGAGTTCAGATATTGTTTTTTTTTTTTGCATTGATGTGCAAATGTAAAAGTGTGCTAACATACGTCTTGTTAAAAGTAGAAATATCGAGAACTTTCGGTAGGTTTCAATTTGTCATTCATAATCTTCAAACGGGTGCTGCTTCTTGTGTGCTAGCATTCGTTGGACTCAAGTAGAGTTCGGGCCTTCACATATGTTCCCGCAAATAATTCAACTGCCGTGCCACTGCCATATGTTTTTGTCTGGTCACAAAACAGTTAAACATTTCTGTGCCTAAAAAATAAATAACAGATAGAGAAGGTGATAGTTTCAAATCCAACAGATTAAAAAAAAACTTTAATTCTAAAAATATATTTTTGAAAGAAAAGAACATGACATAATACGTTGCACCACACAATCTTACGAGATAGAAAATCATTCGGTTTCGTCATGTCGACGGTGCGTGCATATATGATGAGGCTAACTTCGCTCGTGCTTCATTGCACACTACAATATATTATATGTTCTCGCAAGTGTTTCCTTAGCATGTATGCAAAATTTTATTTTCCTTGGGAACGGAGCTTGCACAGCCTGTTCGGAAAGTAGGCTCCGGCAAAGTATTCATCCAGAAAACCGGTATTCGCATTTTCGAAAGCTCGCTTATTACACGCTTTTTTTTCCCCCTTTACAGCGTTTTCTCAAACAAATTGCATCACTTTCCCGAGCCACGCTCCACCGCCTCGCTTCCAAGCACGGGAACCTTAATCTTACAAACGGTGTCCGCCCCACAAAAGACTCCCGGAACCACGCGCGGCGACTCACAAAAGGCGCTCGCAACGCGCACCAACTGCGACGTTCCTCCTAAACACACATACATAAACAGAGAAGGGAAAAAAAAGAACCAAGACGGGAACACGCTTAATTTCTAAATTTGAGCCGCAATCGCCTACAGCGTTTGCCATCCACCTCCAATCTACCCTAGACTGCATCGCTTTCGTTCTACACCAAGCCACGCTTACGCTGCGTCGCCAAAAATCCACCCCGCTTTGTTTTCGAGCTCCATTGTATACTCCCTCGCCTCCCCTCGTTTCATCTTTTTTCTTTTGATTTCTTTCCCCAACCCTCCCCACGCGCAATAAACCTAATTTGAGGCACCGTCTTCCCCCCTTTTCCTCTAACCACCTCCTCCCCATCGTCTGCTTTCTTCAAAGCCTAATGCCCTTACACGTGGAGGCCTAACCCCGTCCACACACTCGCCCCCCCCCCCCTTCCACCTCTCTCTCTTTCTCTCTCTCATCCTCCATCTCTCTTCCCTGATCCTCCCTTTTTCGCTCCCAGTGTTGCCAGCTCGGTTGTAGCGAAATAAGCCAACTATGCAGACCGCTGCACCTCGTGGCCTCTGCATAGCGCCCCGTGTGGCCCAGGCGTGGGGACGACTCTATGTGTGTATATGGGCTGAATGTGGCGGGGAGGGGAGAGACCCCCTAACCTTTAATCGAATCAACTACGTCATAAGCTTAATTTCTTACTTCTTATTTTCTTTTCACTTCCGCTTTAGTTTGTGTAGCGACAAGCTCGCTTAATGTAGGGTTCTGCTGAATCACACCCGGGGCGCCGCACTGCGGTGTATATGGACGGGCCCGTGCTAAGGTTAAGAGGGCGGACTAGGGTGGGGACGTGGAAAAGGGAGGCGGGGAAAAAGATATAAAAAGAGAGGAAGGAAAGCTTTACTTTGTCCCCTGGAAACCTTGGTGTATGGGCGCTCCTCTCTCGGAGCTTTCGAGTTTTTACGTGGCCTTCCGGACCCTTCTTTCGCCAGGTCGGATGTAGGAGAGGGGGAACCCCGGACCCCGGTGCGGCCAGTCGATGGACACCGCCATCATTTCGTTTGGTGCTTTGGGTTTGTCCAGTTCAGCGCTCGTTCCAATCTGGGTTCCTACAATCCTGTTTCCCTCCTCAATCCACTCAGTTTTTTCTATTTCTGAATTCGATCGCTATCTTTTGTTTTGTTTGTCTTTACTGTTTACCCCTTATTTTGAATGCTGTTTGGGACAAGTGTTTTCATTTTGGGCTGTTGACCTAGTGAAAACTTATATACAGCCCTACGTTTTAGAGGAAAGTTTATTTGTTGGCGTACGTGTTATGCGCAGACAAAAATCGGCACTCGAGCAGTAAAAGAGAACAAATGCATGTGAAATATTTGTTCTGATTCGTCAACGTGAATAGTTAGAGCGAGTTATTGCACAATCATACAATTTTAGTTAGGCTCGTCTGAATCTGTCTCCTTCGGTTGTGCCAATGAAACGAATTAGCGATACTTGGTTTGTTCAAAGCACCAAAGTGGCAATACATTAACAAAGAGAGAGAGAGAGAGAGAGAAAGAAAGAGAGGAAAGAAATTCCTTGAAGAAAAAACAGTTTGGAAGAACAATAATAATAATTAGTAATTATTATGCTGTTTAACACCTAGGACTATAGTGCAAAAAAGGAAAACACTTTTAGTCGAAAAACCCGGCACAAAAGGGAACGTCTCGCCTTACGACATGATTAGCTACCACAGGCTCGCCTGCGCACTTAGTCTTTTCACTAAATGTTATGGTTAACTTCTGTGATTTTACTTGTTCTTACAGAACATTACATCTAACATATCTGCATCTCAACACGGTTTTTTAAAGGCGTGGTCAGTTGAGTCAAATTTATGCTCGTTTTTAAGTTATTCTGCACCAGTAGTGTCATGTAGGCGACAGATAGATGGGATCTATTTTGACACGTCGAAAGCGTTCGATTGTGTATGTCATTATTTACTGCTACAGAAGCTTTCCTTGCATGGTTCCAGCCCGCATCTTTGCTCGTGGTTTTCAACTTACCTAATCGGTCGTCGGAACTCTGTTTGCATTTCTGATAGCTATTCCGATGAGTTTATCTCAAGTTCTGGTGTACCCCAGGAATTCATCCTACACCACTTTTGTTCCTTTTTTTTTTTATAAATGATGTTCCTTCCTGTATTACCGATGTAAAATTTTGTTGTTTGCTGATGATCTTAAACGTTTTACAAGTGTGAAATAATTGTACGATTGCCCCTTTTCCCAGGCTTACATAGAACGTCTTTATGAAATGGTGCACCAGAAACCGCATGTCAGTTAAACCCAAGAAAACTAAATCTATTGTGCATTCCAGAATGCACGACGCACATTATTTTTTATATAATCTGTGAGGGGCCCCGATTCCTCGGGCTCTTTTTATCAAGGATCTCAGTGTGTTCGTTCATAGTTTACTGCCCTTTATTAATCACGTATCTTTAACCATTAATGCAGCACTGTGTATGATTCCACGATTGTGTTGCCAGTTTTCTACGCCCCGTTGCTCATTACACTTGTTTAAGCCATTAGTGACGTCAAGATTAGGATTTGGCTCAATCATTTGGAATTCTATACTTTTATCGCAGGCTGTTGCAATCGTAAATATGCAAAAACGAATGATAATAATTGTGTACGACCTCTATATTGGAAGAACATATTTTTACGATTATGAAACGTTACTTGTTCGATTCGCGTTGCACAAGCGTGCAAAATTGAGGCAATACAGAGATTTTATATTTCCTTGCAAATTTGTACACGGGGAAGTGAATTCGATTGATTTGTTGCGTCTTTTAGACTTTCATATTCCCTCAAGGGTCAGCAGGAATGTGCCTACTTTTTACCCATCGTTTATGTATTCTGTGTCTCCTTTATCGAGAATTCAATTCGCATTTAATGAGGCACATCTTTGACATTTTTCTTTGCTCATACCAGTTTGTTTCATTTGCGAAGGTGCATGTATTCGAACTACATATTGTAAGGCGGGGTTTGTGTAGCCTTTTTAGTTTTTGTTATCTATTTTTTAAATTTTTATTGTAACGTGCATTTTAATGCTAGAAATAGTGCTGTGTTTTAGTTTGCTTTGTGTGCACCACATGATAGACTGTAACGTTGCCAGTGGGTACGGAAAAGAAATATTTATTATTATATGTTACAATATTACTGTGATGTCTACTGAGAGAATTTGTTCTTTATATCTCACTTGGCATTGCAAGGAGAGACTCGAAAACCGGGCCGTGTCCAACTGGCTTCAAAAGCTACAAATTTGTAACAATGTCCATCTTCGAGGTCGGCTTTTGAACATCAACTACAATAGCCATTGTCTTTTGATGATTGAGAGTTTATTATTTAGTTTTTATGCTTAACGCAACCAACTGAAAGCTGTTATTTATACAGACTTAATCCCCACAGCAAGTGTCCAATTATCATACAAATGAAATTAAAAAAAAAAAAAAAGACTGCGGTCCCGATGGCGGTAGATTCGTTACGAGGAGACTTAGGGCCGGTTGAACCAACCTCCCTTACCTTAACACAAAGCAACTCTTTCCTAAGTCGGCTTAGCGTCCTAAACCTAGCTCGGCTAAGCACGGGTTTAAATTCCGGTTGCACCAACATTAACTCGGGTTTACACACGCGCCCCTAGCTAGACGCTGGATTGGCGTAGGGAATGTGGGGACAGACAGAGCGAACTAGGGAACGCTCAGGGGCACAAATACAATTGGCGGGGAGGGATCACTCGATGTAGACAACATTTTTGCCGTGGTAGTCGGCACCGACGGCTGCTTTTTGCTGTGTTTTTTTCGGTAACGAATGAAACGTCTACAAATTCAATCATTTTTTACGCGAACCTTTCAAAAACAGTAGTCAAACTTTAAATAAACACAAAATCTTCTCACCTGTGTAACTGAGTATTTAATATCGGATGATAATAAAACATTTTTACAGTGACAGTAGTTTTCGTGCTCGCAAATTGAGTTAAAGGAGCCATCGGGGACTCTAAATTTCACCGAATGCGAGAAGGACGCACTACTGGATACATTGCTGATGACTGACAAAACATCATTGAGAATAAGTATGCAGGTGCGATGACTACATAAATCAAGAATCATGCCTGAGACCGTTGAAGTTCAAAACAGTGACGAGCTCGCCACGGTAGCTGCGAAGATTCCCCGAAAAACGTCGAATAGAATTCATTGAGAGATCAGGTCGCGGGGTAGGGGTCCTTGCGTTGACCGTAGTCGTTGCTTTCAGCAAAGTGACGGAACCGCTCTCTACCACCAATGAGCATCTGCTGCGGCCCCAAACGAACTTGAGTTTCACACTGCGATGTTCGAAGGGAGCTGCGCAGCCAGAGCCATTTTTATTCTATGTGCCCCTCCGCAGGCACGGATTACTTGTCTACTTTATATATGCCCCAGTGCGCCAATATATTGAAAACAGAAGCCACGGTGAGCAGTTTGAACAAACTGGAAACTCCAAACCGATAACTCAAACTCAAGTGCTTTGGGTAGCGTATAATCTAAAAAAATAATAACAAATTACACTGTTTTCCTTTCAACCTCCTAATGATCTTGGTAGCATTTATTGCAAATCACATTCATGAACTAAAATAATCTCTCTCCGCCTGTGCGTCTTGTCCCAATAACTATAACAACTAGGGTGAGAGGTGGAAGCTTGGCTGTTAGGGTTCAGGAAGTAAGCTAAAACATCCACATCGGGAAAAAGGTTTGTGCTTTCGTAGTTTTAAGGCGCATTTGAACACACAGAGCCGTGGTGTCTCAGCCAGTGAATCTCTTGAAATATAAACTTGCAAATCTCCACAATAGATCATGTCAAATGGTGGCTTGAACTAGTTGGAACAAAGTATGTGTTGCTGTTCTCCCTTATGGATTTATACATAAGGTATCTCGCTTCATGCAAAGCGCCCTGTTGTGTTTGAAATTCATATTTTCCTTCCTCACTGTTTGCCTTTTTATGCGAATTACCAACTCACTCAAGTTACTATTTTATAAAAACACATTTGTTGAACTAGAAGTATGTGCCTGTCTAGTGAATATGTAAATGATTATGGAGAATCGTTTTTGCATCAATTGTTCATAAAAATAGCAAATGCTTACATCAACAATTATGATTCTAAGTTTCCCTTGGTGGTATGACCTATTGCACACCCTCGAAGTGAGTTTTAGGAACTACACAATTGAAATTCTACTTATCAGGCTATTTTCTTGATAATACTGAAGGTCTTGCTTACAAGACATTGCCTCGTCATTGTCATTGTCATCAGAAACATTTAAATATAAACAAACAACAACTCCACAACACTTTCTTCAACACGGTTTTGTGTGATTCCAATGTTGTTCAATAGCTTCATTATTTATTTTTCCACGGCTCTGGTTACCTGTTCCTAAGTTGTGTTCGCTTGATTTCTACCGTGAGCAGCCAGCCTTGCACAGAATGCAGTTCATACAAACACAGTATAGTCCCATTATACAAAAAGGGCAATTCAGGCTAAGCCGTTTAAACTATGCAAAGCTCACATTTATAACAATAGTTGCATACGTTTGTTTGCAGCAACGCCAAATATCAGGAACATCTAAACACAGTGAGTTATCACTAGTGGAACTTGAATGTGGCTATTGTAAGTCTTGAATCTGGTATAAGAAGGCCAGTGTCCTTATGTCTGTTTTTCAGTAAATTTTACATGATCTGGTTCCTTAAGCATCTATTTGTTTGCAACATGTCAGGATTACAACATCTTCATGTGTAAATGAATTTTAATAATTTTAACCATTACAGTTTTTAATTTCAAAGATCTGTCTGCAATTTGAGGACGACGAACATGCAGTGGTATTTCTCGGCACTTCAAAGTCATTTGGAGGCAAGTCGAGTCACCAGATAGAAACTTTTGTTGTCATACCACCGTCTAAAACGAATGATCGACATCAATATGAGGACGATGACCACCCCGAGGTAGCTCTCAGCAATTCAGAGCTGTCTGAAGGGAAGTTGGATAACAAGATAGAAAACTTTGTTGGCATAGCTTCGTCCAAGACCAATGATTGACCACAATCTGAGGACGATGACCATCCCGTGGTAGTTCTCAGCACTTCAAAGCCATCAGGAGTCAAGTTGGGTCACAAAATAGAAAACTTTGTTGTAATAGTATCGTCTCAGACCATTGATTCACTACAATCTGTGAACGACGACCATCCCATGGTAGTTTTTAGTACTTCATTATCATCATCATCCTAATGCCTTCATTTGTGCCAATCAACAACCAACTAAGGTCTACAATGTGGCACAGTGAAAAAATTGCACAGCTGTAAAACGTGCTCAACTGATAAAACTAGCATGCAACGAAACACAACAGTACATTTTTAGCGACGGAAAATAATCTCATCTAATTGTCTACTGAGATTTACGTAGCTGTGAAAAATATCAAAATTTTCATGCCCAAGATTGTTCACACTTGTCTGCATTCTTGTTGTTGGTGATATCATGTGTTGATTGTGAGGATAAAAAGTAAGAGCTTTCTTATTTGAGCGAGTCGGTACGTTCAAATTCGCTGTGAACAAAAGTGTTAGAGTTAATGTCCCTGTGAACTATTTTATACAAGAAGGTTACATCGCGCAATAATCTTCTGAGGGATAGACACTGTAGGCCAAATTTGTCGAGCAGGAGTTCATAGTTCAAAAATTCCTTCGGCCAAGGTATTTGCCATAAATTATGCGCACAAGGCGTCTCTGAACTGACTCAATTTTAGCTGCATCACGTAGTGTCAGTGAATTTCACACCACAGAGCCAAAGTCTAGTCTCGATCTGATAATAGAACAAAATAAACGAAGAAAACAAGTATAGTTCGCAAACTTTCGAGTTAATCGAGTAATCATTCCAAGTAATCTAAATGCAGAACAGGCAGTATGGGCGACATGGCAGCCAAAAGATAGAGTAGTGTCAAAGTACACTCAGAGACCACGAAGCGATGATACTCTTAAAATGCACTTATCATCAATTGAGTATGAATACTGTATAATTTCACGTTTTTTACTGAAAGACATGGCCTTAGTTTTTTCTGGATTAATGATTAAGCAATTTTCCCGACACCAGTTTGAAATATACGATGCGTCACACTGAAGAAGGTCACAGTCGTCGATCAAACTAATACTCAAAAAGAGCTTGATATTGTCTGCGAATAACAGCACGTTTGAGTTTACTACGCAAGTAGATATCTCATTGATAAAGATCAAAAACAAAAGTGGACTCGAATTGGAGCCCTGTGGTACTCCCGATGACGTATAAAAAGGATCAGAGAAGTTATTTAAAATGCGTACGGCACAACGACGGTCTGTCAGGTAGCTTTCAATTCATAATAAAATCACAGGAGAAACACCATTACGCGACAATTTGTGCAGCAGCAAAGCGTGGTTCACCTTATCAAAGACTTTAGAAGTCAAAATAAAAAAAAAACAAAAAAAACGTCAACTTGTCCGCGATTACAAACAAAAGGTACTGAATAATCATGGAAGGTACAGAGGTTTGTCTCGACTGAGCGCCCCTTGATAAAACCGTGCTGAAAAGAACTGATACGTCGCTTGAAATAAAAAGACAGACGGGTGTACATCACTATCTCAAATACCCTTGAAAAAGAACATAGCAATGACACAGGGCGATAGTTATTAACTTGCGAAGTATCCCCGTCTTATGAATAGGAGCAACAATAGACTCTTTCCACACAGATGGAAATATACCCTTACTCAATGAAATATTAAATATATGCTCTAAGATAGGCGCGAAAAGATTCGAGCAACCTTTAACAATAAAGTTAGGCACATAATCTGTTCCAGATGTTAGTTTCTGCTTCAGTTTCCTAATAGCCGCCAAGATCTCGCTAACTGTGACTTTGTCTACTGCACAAACATCAGAATAGACAGGATCATCAAGAAATGCACTATCTTTAGGAACATCAGAGGAAAAACAACCACTAAAATGACTTGCAAAAAAGTCAGCGGTATTCTTCGGGACTAACGCAGTCGCAATGAAATCTACGTTTGCAACCGCCTGCACAAGCAAGGAAGTTCTGCTTATCGCAAATTCGTGCGGAGCAGCTACCGCACACGTCCCGCAGCTTCGGTGGCAGGGCATCGAGTGATCGGTGCCGTCTGGAGTCTTCAGTGCCGTCTGGAGTAAAGTTGTATCAAAATAGAAACATTTGTTGTAATTGCACTGTCTAAGACCAATGATTGGCTACAATCTGAGCACGACGACCATCCTGTGGTACTTTTTAGCAGTTTAGTGCTGTCTGGAGGCAAGTTGGGTCACCGAATAAAAAACTTTGTTGTAAGTGTCCTTGACTACGATCTGGGAATGATGACGGTACTGTGATAGTACTCAGCCTTTAAGAGCCCTTTGGAGGTCCCCCAATAGCCTACGGAAGTGTCTCAGCACCTTCCAGAACGAAGCTAAAAGAATGGTTCAACCATGTGCAGCCCTCTACAGGCAGTTAACAGGTATACATCTGCAAGTTTTTCTCACTGTTGCAGTTGCGACTATGTATAAGTAGGTTGCAGATTAAAAAAACAAAAAACTGGCCTAAAACAGGAACCTGGCTCACAGAAGGAAAACACTTCAGAAATGGCAAAGCACAACCTAGCATCCTTGCTGTCTAGTGGAAGCAAGAAATGTGTCAACTGTACACTGTGGTCGGTTTGCCTTGCTGCATACCCGACCGGACGAATAACACGGAGCCAACGTTACGAGCGGCGCCTGAGTCCAGGCAGCTAGCATGCCAACATTTCTGTCTATCTGAAGGTGAAGACTTCCATTGTTGCCCTGAATGTGCCAGCGCGTGACGCTCTCTCGCACTCTGTGCGTGACTTGGGCGGTAAAGTGGCGTCTATGCATCAGCCAAAGCTACGCGCTCGAGCTGAGTGACACCGGATTGCGCGCACTTCAAAATGCATAAAAACCGATTCGGCGGAAAAATGGCTCAGATGTCACCACTCAAGCGAAATCGCGCGTGTGTATGAAGGCACCCTACAGGCAGCGACTCCTGTGCGCCGCCTCTGATCCCCCTTATGTAGGCGGCGCGTGCGATGTGCGCGTGACTTGCGTGACTTAGCCGCCACGCTTGAAAAGTTGACCACCTGTGCCCCGTAGTCGGGCAACTGGGCTGGGGAGCCGCAAGCGTGCCCACACTCCCCCCCCCCCCCCCCTCAAACTTCGTCCGGCAAGTCGATGACGGAGACGTTGTTGTGGGCGTGAGGGGGTGGATGACGCTGCTGGGCGGACTGGCGTTGCAGGTCCGGTCAGCGCCGCTGGACGAGCGCGATGGCCCGTTGGAGGTCGCGCTCAGCCGAGTTGGTTGACGCGCGCGGTGCGTTCGGCGTCCGCTCTCTCCACAGCTACTTGGTCACATGCTGCTCTTTCTGCAGCTGCTTTGTCAGCTCCAGCTTCTCAAAAACGTCCTGCATTTCCTCCAGCCGGTGCTGTTGAGCTCCTTGTTCTGGCTCAGGGCTCGGCTGGCAGCCACCTTGTTGCTCTGGATCGTCTCCAGCAGGCGGCTGCACTCCACGTGGTCCTCCTTGATCCGAGCCAGCTGCCGCTCCGTGCTGTAGGGGGTGGCCGCTCTCCATGGTTCCCTGGGTCGCCCCTGACGCGCCAACGTCCTTGGTGGCACGGTCCTACCACGAGCCCGGCCGCCATGTAGTTCCGATGGTGGGTGTAATGACGGTGTTATCCACGAGCCGTCCTCGTATAGAAACCAGACTCTGTAGAAAGGAGACTGTTAAAAAGCGGGAACGCGAGCTCCTTGCCCGAAATTCAATTGAGCAGGAGTGAGACCGATTAGTGGTCGTACGGGTTGCAAATGCCAGTTTGGGCAATTTCGCGTTCCAGTCCTTGTGGCGCTCGGTGTAGGACACTAGCATCATCTTAAGGTTCCTATTTACCCTTTCCGTGATGTTTGCTTGCGGGTGGTATGGGGAAGTTCTTTTGTGCTTAATTCCCAGCACCGCGCATGCGTCCACGAATACCTTACTCGTTAGATAGGAGGCATTATCACTTACAAGCTGTACAGAAAAGCCAAACTTAGTGAATGTTTCAAGTAGACACTACCTGATTTTTCGCGAATCTAGCTTCCGCAAAGGAAATAACACGGAGGAATAGCACGGAGCCAACGGTTTCCACAACAAGAAACTACATTTAATTGGACATGGACAAGACGATTCACATTATTACCAGCGGCGCCTGAGTCCAGGCAGCGACTCCTGTGCGCCACCTCCGATCCGGCTAATCTAGGCGGTGCGTGCGATGTCCGCGTGGCCGACTTGATTCCGCCGCCACGCGAGAAACGTTCACCACCTGTGCCCCGCAGTCGGGTAACTGGGCTGGGGAGCCGCCAGGATGCCCACAACGCTGAAGAGAAAAAGAACAGAAACTTAAATACAAGGGTGAATAAAAGGCATTCACTCTGGCTGTTGAAATTATTTTGATCAAAACGTTTCCAAATCCAAGCATGTCATGAATTATTGCATAGGCAAAGCCTTGGCTGATTTGCAAATGATTTGTCACATCATCCAATGTCACTCGTCTATCCGACAAAATGATTTCACAACCACGCTCAATGTCATCGTTGGGCGTCGACAAAGATTGGCATCGGCTAATTTATGGTTGACACTTGTGCATCTTTCATATAACTTATGTATCCATTCAAACACATTTCATTGCAACAAAGCATTTCAATGATACTGCGCACAGTTTTTTTTATAGATATCGGCACACCTTTTCAGACCACAAAAGAAATGACTCCTCCAATTGTACAAATTACACATGGGGCAGCCAATGTCCCTTGCACCTTAGTCACAACTGAACTGATTTAACGCATTCAAGCCTGCACAGCGGTGGCTTGAGAGACAGCAACCTTGTACGTTAAGTGCCTGCATCTGCATTTAGGCTCTATTCATACATATTTCTTGTTTTCTTTACTTCGTGAGGCAATTTAGTTACAAAATACATATAGAATTTACACCAACGCACTGTGTGTGGTCACACTATCCAGCACATGTTATATATAGCTTTGAATACATTAAACCCTATCTACTTTGACTTTATTATGATCATCAAATTCAAAATCAAATTGGTTGTTTAATCTTCAGGGAGTGTTGAGTCAGTCAGCTATAAAATTAGACAGTTTGTGTCTCCGCTGTAGATAGGAAACTTTTCATATGCTGCACCACTGCTAACTTGGATACTTCATACAGCCTTCTAACCTGAACTGTTCCTCTGTGTACTAGATCAGTCATTATGGTTCTGGTAGCTCATGAAATGAAAGATAGTTAATTTTAAAATAGTTCAAAAAGCCAGCTGCATTAGGCTCTGGTCTCTCACTTGTCTTAAATAGTCGGTATTGTTACGTAAAGTTGTCGCCCTATTAGTAAAGCTCCACCTTTTGCGGCTGTAGTGCGTTTCATACCCATGGTCCTATTATGTTATTCTAATTTCTATGCCTTGGTGTTGTGGTTTTCTCTTTCTAAGTATCTGTTAGTTCTGTCTTTTAGCGAATCAATACAAGCTGTGCCTTAGACCTAGACATTGTACACAGTTTCTTTTCTATTAATTCATCTGTTCTTTCTCATATCTTAATCATGAAGACCAACACTGGGATCATCACATTAAGCTTAGGTTATTTATGACATACATTTCTTTCCAAAACAAAAGCATTCAGATTTCCAAATCAGCCTTTATACACCTTTTGTTTTTGTTAGTAGCTGGATTATTTTTTTAAGAAATTCGATGAACCAAAGTTCGAATAAGCCAGGCGTGACCCTAGGTCTGGGGCTCAGTTGTTTGCCAAGAATAATTTAACCTTACGTATTCGTATTAAAATTCGAAGTGAAGCCACAAAGCTAAAATACTAGGTGCTTTAATGCTGCCTGCCTCACCACGCAACAAATGTGCATTGGAACAGAGCATACTCCAGAAATAAAAGTAAATATTATATTTAATTCTCATAATGATATGGTTTATATTGAAGAAGAGATTTCATTACCTAACAATTATTAGCGTCTATGTTGAGCGCCCATGATAGGCATGGTTTAGTGCTAGGTTTAGCGATAAGTGATTTTGGTGCAGCTGAACGAAACCGAAGCTCAGCTAAGGTTCCCGGCTAAGCTCCAATTTCCGCTATTCGGCGTTAGTGCAACCGGCTCTCATCCTTTTTTTCAGACCGGAGGATTGTTGTTGTCGAAACCATTGTTTATTGATAAAGAGTGGGAGAAGGGGGAAGGGTAGGGGGATAAAAGAGATATGAAGAGAGGGTGGGTGCCCCTAGTCCAGGGCTCCAATCGCATCGATGACTACGCCGGCTCTACCCACAAGCAGCTTCTGCTTGTCGGCTTCCTCACTGCGCAGTCCTGCTTCCCACTCTTCTTTTTTGGGCTCCTCCAACGGGGTCAGACCAGGGATCTTCTTGCACACCCATGCCAAGTGATGGACGTCGGCCCAAGGTGTACCGCAGAAGGGACAGCTCGCCGAATGGAAGCGCTCTGGGTACCAGGTGTGGAGTTTTGTCGGTGTAGTGACCGTGTCCGTCTGTAACCTTTGCCAAATAAACTATTCTTTTTTGCTTAGACTTTTCTGCGGTGCAAAAAATTCTTTCCTTACTTGTCGCAGAGTTGCCAAGTACTTGTTGTAAGGCATATCCGGCGCGGGTTCCACTGGACATGGAGACGAGTCCCGGTAAAGAGCTGCTCGGGCCGCGGCGTTAGCCGCCTCGTTTCCTGTATGCCCCATGCGACCGGGGCCCATATGAGATGCACTCCCATGGCTTGAACTTGAACTTTCTTCAATATGCGTAACGCTGGTCTTCCCAAAACGCCTCGAGCGTAATTTCTGCAGGCCTTGTGTGAATCGGTGATCACCGTGGCTTGGGGATTGCAGCTGACGGCGAGGGCAATGGCCGCCTCCTCCGCTTGTTCCGCCGAATCTGCCCGAATCGAGGCCACTCGAAGAATCTTCCCTTGAGCACTGGCCACGGCGATTGCAGCCACTTCAAGTGACGGTCCGGCGGCGTCCACGTAGAGAGTACCCTCTCTGTTGTCCCGTGAGTGAGCGAGTGCCGCGGTCCGCGCTCTCCGACGTCCTTCGTCCCGTTCCGGGTGCATGTTCTTTGGAAGTTTGCTGATCTTGAACTTCTGTTTTGTGTCGTGGTCTATTTCTTCTTCCCCCCCGGGAACCTGGGTGCCCCCCGGGACTGCCATACCAAGTCTGTCGAGCAGCCATTTTCCATTGGTGGTAGCGTCCAGCCTCTTCAGTTGCGATATTATCTGGGCCTCGTGAAGCTCCTCCATACTGTTGTGTACCCCCAGCCTGAGCAGCTTGTCCGTGGCTGTCCATTCCGGCAATCCTAGAGTGTTCTTGTATGCCTTCCTGAGGATAGCGTTCAGCTTGTTCAATTTTGTCTTGTTTAGCTTTAGGTAGGGAGTCCCGTAAGTTAGCCTTGAGACAATGAAGGCCTGCACAAGCTGGACCGCCTCCTTCTCTTTGATGCCATGCCTCTTGTTCCTAATCCTTCGCATCATTCCGCCCACTTGCGTGGTCATAGTCTCCAGCAACTCTATCGTCGCCTTGTTCCCCAGACCCTGCGGAATGTGCTGTCCCAGGATCCCCACCACCTTGGGTTTTGGTACCACTTGCCCGTCGACCAGGATGTTGATGTGTTCGACTTGCTTTTCCCGCGGGTTGTGCAGTATTAGCAATTCAGATTTCTCTGGGGTGCAGCGAAGACCGCAGCTCCGAGCGTACTCCGCCGCGATGTCGGCCGCCCTCTGAAGGCCTTCCTCGATCTGCCCGTCACTCCCCGACCGACACCACAGAGTGATGTCGTCCGCGTAGATGGCATGCTCCACCTGCGGCACCGCTTGCAGCGCCCCGGGTAGACCACTCATCGCCAGATTAAAAAGCAACGGGGACAGGACGGCGCCTTGAGGTGTTCCCCTCGGCCCGAGGTTGTATTTTCCTGACTTGATATTCCCGAGTGTAAGCGTCGCCGTTCTCCCTGAGAGGAAGCTTTGGACGTAGATATAAGTCTTCCTTCCGCAGTCGACTTGGCTAAGTCCTCGGAGGATACTTTCATGCGAGACGTAATCGAAGGCCCCCTTCAGGTCCAGCGCAAGGATGCACCTCGTCTGTCCCTTCGGGGGGTCCTCCAGGAGGTCCTTGTATAGCCAAAGAAACACGTCCTGAGTGAACGTATGCGGTCGAAAGCCGAATTGCGTGTTCGGTAGAAGCTGGTTCTTGTCAATGTGTTTGATGAGTCTCGTGTTAATGACTCGCTCGAATGCCTTCCCCAGGCACGATGTTAGCGAAATCGGACGAAGATTTTTCAATTTGAGATCCTTCTTGGGCTTGGAGATGAACCATACATCGGCTGTTTTCCAGGCATCCGGCGTGATGCCTTTCTCCCAATATACTTCATTAAAGTGCCGGACCAGCTCCCTGAGGTCCCCCTCCGCCAAGTTATAGAGGAGCTTAGCCGTAATAGAGTCTGGCCCCGGCGCTGCCGTTTTTTTTCATATTTCGCAACTCATATTGGAGTTCCTCTACTGTGATGGGTCTGTCCAAGTCCGGGTTCTCCTTTCCTTCGTAGTCGGGCTGCACCACTGGAGGGTCGATTCAGAGGTATCTCGTGGCAAGCTGGTCCATAATGCGGTCTTGTGGTTCTGGGATCTTGAAAACCAGCTCCGCGAGTCGGTTGGTGGTGGCCGTCTTGGTCTTCCCTGGGTCGATAAGTGCCCGCAGGAGTCTCCATTACTGTGCCGACCCGAGGTTCCGTCTTATGCGGTCGCATACCCCGTACCAGTTTCGGCTGGCCAGCTTGATTGCATACTCTTCGGCTTTTGCCGTCAGCTCCGCAATCTTCTTCCTGAGGACCTTGTTATGTCGCTGCCTCTTCCATCTCTTGGTGAGAGCCTGCCGTGCTTCCCATAGATGTAGGAGGTGCTTGTCCACGTCCGGGTCCTTATCTGTGCGCTCTACCTCCGTGGAGAAGGGTTTGATGCTGTCCGAGATTGCTTTAGTCCACTCCTCGATGTTCTCGATGGTGGGAGGTATGCCGCTCCTTTGCTTCCTTCACTTGTCCCAATCCGTGATCTTTGTCTTTCCCAATTTTCTCTTAAAACCTCTTCGGTGTATGATAGTTTCGAGTATGCAATGGTCGCTGCCCAGTTGCTCCTGTAAATTCCTCCATTCCGCACTTTCCACGTTCTTGACAATCGTCAAGTCCGGGCATGTGTCCCTGGTCGTGCTAGAACCGGTTCTCGTCGGCTGGTCTGAGTCCGCGAGGAGCGTGAGACGCTCTCGGTTGATGACTTCTGCCAATCTCCTGCCCTTGGGTGTGACAAATCGATATCCCCATGCCGGGTGAGGCGCAATGAAGTCTCCGGCGATGACTACCGGGTCCCTCCCTGCTTCCTCCACGGCCGTAGACACGACTCGCCGAATGTCCGTTTTATGGTCTTTTGGGTTGCAATAGATATTCACCACGTGCACCCCTTGGTCTCCCGTTTTCACAGGTATCACCGTGAGGTAGCAGCTTGAGGCCCCTTGACTTTCAAATTCCCGCTTCGTTGCTGAGTACAGCTTATGCACCAGTGTCGCGACGTACTGATCCTCTTCAAACGTAACGTAGTCTTTGATTTTCACTCTTTTTTTTCCGGGTTCTTGTAGCAGTATCACTGCCGGGGGAATTGCTTCTTGGGACACTCGCAGACTAAGGCTCGCCTGCTTGAGTCCCATCCCCCGGCAGTTCTACTGCCAAATCTTCATTTCAGGCTCCTTTCGCTTATGCATGACTCCGCGTCTGATGTATCCGACTCCTGTGGGCCTCCTCCGGTCTTCCTTTTTTTGTGGTTTGTATCTTGGTGAGGCTGTCTTGCTGCTGTGCCAGTCTTCTTCCCAAGTTCTCCAATTCCATTGTCCTCTGTGCGAGATGCATGAGTTGGCTGGTCATGAATTCTTGCATCCCCCGGACCGCTCACTGAACTGCTTCCTCGACTATCGCTTGAATCTGTCCAACAGAGTTGCCCGCGTTGGCGTTTCGCATTCTCTCGTTCTCTCGTCTCATTTCTTCAATAGATTTCTTGTACTGGGCCAATTCCCTATTTAGTTCTTGTACGTGCTTGTCCGCTCTCCCTTGCACCTTGGGCTTGTCGCCTTGACCCCCGACCGTCGGTAGCGCAGGCCACTTCCCGTGGTCATCGGTGTTGGTGCGAATTGCGCCTCTGGTAGCGTCTCCCTTGGTCTTCTTTCCTCGCTTGCGCTTCGTTTGCGATGTGGTCGTAGTCTGCAATGGCTTTCGCTGACAGCTGGCGGAGCGGCTCCGCGATCGCGCGCGCGCCCTTGACTCGCTCCGCTCTGTTTCCTTGGAGAGCCACCGCACCTCTGCCTCGCCGGTGCGCTGTTCTCCGCGGTTCTGTCTTTTCGCCTTGTCAGTCTGGGTTCTCTTATAAAACTTTTCGCGGCAGGTCCTGTCGTAAGTCGGATGGGCCCCCCCCCCCCCCCCCCCCCCCCCCCCCCCCGCAGAGGGCACACTTTGGCGTGCACACGTGGCTCTCTCCTACGCTGGCAGTTCCACATAGCGTACATGAGAAGCCCGCGGGTTTGCTGCAGACAACCGCTCGGTGTCCTACCTCGCCGCAGTTGAGGCACGCCGCCTTGGTTTTCTTATAGATGAAACAGGGCGTCTCCAACCAGTTGAAACTGACCGTGAATGGGATGTTGTTTCCCGCGAAGACGATGACGACTGAGTGCGATTTTCCGAGCCTCCTTGCATCCAGCACCTCGTACCCGAAGGCCTTGGTCTTCTGTCGTATCTGTTCATTCGTGAATTCGGGACGTACACCATGTATCACCCCACGACACGCGTCTTCGGTGAATGAAACGTGGTATGCTTCCACATCCAATTGGCCGACTGGGAAGTTAAGCTTCTTGATCCCGGCTATGGTCACCGCCTCGTTCCACTCGTCCGTGCTCACCATGATGGTGTTTCGTGCCTCGAGTAGTCGCACGACGGTTCCCTCCCCTAATTATTGTGGCAGAGCACTGCGCAAGGCCTCCCCAATCTGGGTCTTGAACTGCTTCAAGTCGACGGGCACTCGCCTGGGCTTGATCATGACCTTGTGCTTGAACTCCCGCAGGCTGGGTAAGCGTGGGGGCTTCGGTTGCTTAGGCTTCTCTCCCGTAGAAGTAGCGTTAGTCTTTACTTGCGCTTGAATATCTGGAGCCTGCATGTCCCGCTTGTTCTCCTTCCTCTTATATAGAACTTAAACCCAGCTGTTGCCGGGCACGTCTTCCCCCTTGTCTCCCAAGGTGGCTCCTAGGTCTTTGTCCGTCGGAAGCAGCTGCTGCGTCGGAACCACCGTTGTGTGTGCCAGCTCTTCGGGGTTGTAACCGGTAATTAACCCGATTCCAGGTCTTCCTTCAAGGCCTGATGCGATTTCTAGTTTACTTCGTCCACAGTGCTGCCGATTTCCGCGTGATTAGGCCTAGCGAGGCGGTTCCGCCGAGAGCCTCCCGGTTCGGCGCGCCCGGCAAAGCCAGGCCTAGCGAGGGAGAGCTGGCCTCGTGGGCCCAAATCACAAAAAGTCCCGTAAATCAAAAAGTATTGTGCTCACCGGCTTGAAAATTACACGAGTAGAATCCGGAACACTTCCCGCGTCCACTCCAATACCTTTTTACGTGCACAGAACGATTTTTCCGCATGAAAACGTAAAATTTTGTGGAGCACATATGAGCCGTGTCCACTCCGAGCCCGATCGCAGCGCCTCAGACCTGAGGAAGCTTGGCTATTAAAGGGATGGTGAACCTAACATATCAGTGTTTATAATATTCGGCTGCGCACTATCTTTTCATGAGTAAGCAGCCCCTGGTGTGCGTGAGCACACGCAACGAAATTGACGTCATCATATCCACCATTCACACTTAGTAAGCTCGAATGGGGGATATAATGACGTCCATTTCGTTGCATGTGGTCGCGCACACCGGCGGCTCCTGACTCATGAAAAGATTGTGCGCCGCTTATTATAGACATTGAAATGTTCAGTTAATCATTCCTTTAAAGGGATGCTGAACCGAAATCAGGATTTAAAAAAAAAAAAAAAAAAAAACACGCGGCAAAAGCGTGCAACGGGATACTACAAACACCAATACATCACTAATACATTGATATCTCGAACGGATGACCGTATTTTTCAAAAGAAGGAGGAGCAATTGACAGATATGTTTACGTCTTGTTTCTCCGAAAAGGAGAGGGAACGGCGTCGCGTCTTCTCCGCCTCGCCGCCTTGAGGGGGCGAAGCGAAGAGAGGAGGAAACGAGACATCTTGACGTAACGCGTCTCGTCTGCGTGGTTCAATCTCAACCTCTTTTTCCAAAAATACGGCCGTCCATTCAAAATATCGCCTTACGAGTAGTGCTGTAGGGATTGTAGTGTCCCGCCTACATGTCCTAGACTGTTGTTTCGAAATCCGGATTTCGGTTCACCATCCCTTTAAGCTATATGACCGACGTTTGTTAATTAATTTTGAAGTTAAGTCCTCAACAATATTCTAGGCATAGTTTGGCTTCATCACGTGTCAGTATATTTTTGTACAATGTACTGCTAAATGCTGGCCAAAATTGTCGTCTGAATTTGTTTTAGAAAAAAATAGTAATGTTTGTTTCATAGTGCAGTCATCATACTGTCATGAGGGGTATTACCAAATGAAGGCAGCTGAGACAGAGATCGTCAAACAACCTTTCAAATATCAAAATAAAATAAAACAGATTATTTTACAACAACACACGTGCAGGGCAACGAAATAATTCAAAGTAATATATATAAAAACCTCTTGATTGCACTTGTTTTTTTTTTAAATGTTCAGCTTGCAATTGATAATTTATTTTATAGCTCATATCAACCACATCTTTTTCTTGAATGCGGACTGCTATAATAATATAGGACAGGACACATCATCAAATATAAATTTCATATTTGCTCATCCAACTCTTTTATATTGTAACAAACTTAAAGTGTGTTTCCACATCAGATCACGCAATGATGGTCCGTGTTATATTTTTTATATTTATTTAAAATATATTTTAAAGCCGTGTTCTTGGGAGGAGCACTCAGCTACATTCGAACGCCGCAGCTAATTTTTTTCTGAAAATATAACATTTCGAAGTTCGAGGCATGGAGATCGCCAAGGTATATTGCACTGCCGTCAATTTCAAATTGAAGCATGCACGAAGTAAAAAATTTTTTTCTCATTTTTTTATGACAGGTTTATGACAAATACACAATATTAACAATTACAATAAAATATTTCTATGGAACAAAAAATGTACGAAACACGTCAAATTATACTGCAGTTTGGGCGTGTTGGTAAAGCATGATCCAGGTACGGCGCGCCGTGGTCTACCTGTGCGCACGTACGTGAATCACGGCAAATAAACACACTTTGGAGACAGTCACACTTTGTTTAACAACGAACTACTTTATATAAAACGACGAACAATATATCACAATTCTCATTCGTAAATTCACCTTACGAATACATATGAAAAATGTGCTTACATGTCATTATATATTTGTTATTGCAGAAAGGCAGCTCATTTCTCCTCACTCAAATTGAGCTAGCTGGTCTTCGTTCTAGGACGCCATAAACCTTCAAATTAATTCATTCAGGAGCCATTTTCTAGAACCGACAATGTCTGTAGAGCGGCGCTGTTCTATCGTAGGGTGTAAAAAGGTATGGTTACTCTAGTCTAGCTTTATATTTCTGTTTCCTTGGGTTGTCTTTTAAGACCCCTCCCTCCCCCCTCCCCCCTCCCCCCTTTTTTCTTCAAAACACGTCCAAATTGAGTGGATTTCACAGAGTGGCGTAAACGTCTGCGCATGCCTTATATCTCTATAATGTGGGTAGATTTGATAGTTTTCAATTTTGCCCATCATGCTTGTAACTGAAACGTTACCTTTAAATTTATTTATTCTAAAATTAATTACTAGAAGTAATTATTAACCAAATTATATCAAACACCTATTTTCTTCCTTAAATTTTCCTTTTGGCGGAAACCAATAATACTTCAACCTTTTTTTTTTCTGTGTGATGCGTACTTTTCACAGAAATGATGTATCCCACATTTTGTGAAACAGTCTGTAAATGTACTGCTGAGTGCTTCTCCCAAGAAAATGGCATTCATATATAATATATTTTACTGAAATATACAAAATATGACCCTGCCCACCATTGTATCAAATTATATAGAAACACACAACAACAAAACCCTTGTGGTTATCAGTTTCTATTAGTATTTCAGGTACGCATGGATTCGTAGAAAAGAGTAAGCTGGTTTGTTTGCCTTCACACAATGTTGGACACCACGATACCGACGCTCCAGATACTACTTTCCTTGCCTCGTTTTCGCGGTGATAGTTCTTTCTCGTGTGCAAGCTTTGGGCTTCACGGTAATGTGCCTTGCATACAATTGTCAAGTGCCGGCAGCAGTGGCGTCGGCACACAGTCCTTCGTGGGCAAATGGCCCGTGGAAAGGGGGGGGGGGGGGGGAGAGGGCGGATGAGCAAAGGATGAAAGGGGACAGCGCAAAAAAAAAAACATGTATATAAAACTAACTAAGCTAGGAACAGCCTGCCTTTATATACCCTGCGATAGAGCGCCACCGCTGTACAGCCTTTGTAGGTTCTAAAAAATGTCTCCTTCGAGCCGACGTCGTGCGGCAAAGCCCCTATAACGAAGACAAGCTAGCTCAATTTGAGTAAAGGTTTGATGTAGTTTTTCTCTTAAAGAAGTCATATGTTACTCGCTGTTTTTCCATCACAAGTTCGTTCAAGTCACTGTAAGCGGTTAAGGAAAAATTTAAACATTAAAACGTAGAGCTTTTTTTTTTTTAATATTGACGTGCAATTTTGCACATTTGGATAAATGAGTTGCTTTTCTGCATTAATAACAGAGGTGCAATAAGGGCCATGCATCGTTTTCTTATATATTCGTAAATTGAATTTAAAGGTGATCGTTTTCTATATTTTGCGTCGTTTTATATCAGGTAGTTCGTTTGTAAATAACTTGTGAATATGTCTCTAAACTTGTTTATTTAACATGTTTCATAAAAAAATAATGTTGCATAAATCTTTATTTTTTTAATGTTTCATATTTTGTGCACATGTAATAAACCTATCATAAAATAAGTACAAAAAAATTATTCCTACGGGCATGCTTCGGTGTGAAATTGACAGCTGCGCAAAGTACCACTGCAAAAACCTTGACAGTCTCCACTCCTCGAGCTTCAAAATTTTATACTTCCGGAAGAAAATAAGCGACGGCGTTCGCATATAGCTTAATGCTCCTCCCAAGAACCTGACTTTAACATATATTTTTTTGAATAAATTTAAAAATATGACCCGGATCAGCATTGCACGATATGTCGTGGAAACACCCTAAAGTTTCATTTTACCATCCAGTAATTTAATTGGATTATAATTATATTCTCATAAAGATGTGGAGCATAGCAGCGGACGTGGTTTTAGGTCATAAAAGGAAGCATTAGAGTGCCAGCTCCACCCTCACGTTTTTGTTTGTGTACTTACGTTGTTCTTAGGTGTTTGTTTTATGTTGATTTTTTTTTAACCATAGACTAGAGCTTTTACAATCATTATGATCAGCCTCTTATCGTTTTTACCTGATATTCCTGGCCACCCAAACCACCACTGCTCAAAAAAAAACACGAAAGACGAGCAAAAAAAAAAACGCGGAACGCAGGCTGTTAACAAAATAATTTAGCCGACTGAGCGCAACGATATGTGAACAGCGAGCTTTGGCTCTATGCAGGAGAAGAGTTTGTTGAGCAGACGATCCCCGATGAGCGAGGCGGTGGAGGAACCCGCGCTTCGAACGCTGATTGGACAACGAGGGGCACAAACATTCGAACCGAGTTACAACGGCGTTTACAGTATGACCACGGCGTTGAGGGAAGGAGGGCGAGGGAGGAAGGGTTTGTGTCTTGTGGGCCAGGATGGCCCTGTTTGAACTTACTAACGAGCTTATGCTATTTTTCCGTTTGTTTTGGTGAGCGCATGTCCCCGTCTCACTTCCACTCCCGCTCTGTCTTTTTTTTTTATTACTTGATGTCTTTTTTTGTTACTTTTGGGTTTCTTCAAGATCGAAAGCAGGGGCGAAGAGGAGCGCAGACAGAACGAAACGAAGCAGAAAGAAAAATCGTTCTGTTTGCTGGAATGGTTACAAGTTCAGATAGGGGTAAGTTTCGGAAATTCGTCGCGGGGGCTGCGTTTGTCTTCTTAGGTACACAGATTGCTTCTTTTTTTCTTTTCTACCTCCTTTTTGATTTTGGGTTTAACATTGTACTCTAGTGTGTGCGTGTGCGTGTGCGTGTGCGTGTGCACGTGCGTGTCCGTGTCCGTGTGCGTGTGCGTGCGTGCGTGCGTGTGTGTGTGTGTGTGTGTGTGTGCGCGCGCGTGCGCGAATGTATGTACCTGTCTGTGTATGCTGTAGAGTAGAAACAGTCTACCTTTTGTAAGTGCTTTATTGTTGCATTATCTTCCTGGAGGTTTCGGAGGAAGGCCAAAATGACACGAAAATGGGATCATTCGCGACTCCAGCAACCTAAAGGGGTCTGTACTACCAAGCAAATATGGCGGTCTTGGACAGGACGTGCCATGTGCCACCTCAACGCATAGCACTCGGGTTTCAGCAGGCAATCACTGAACTCAAAATGGTTTGCACCGATTTTTATTCACTGCGTATTAAACATTTGGCGATGTTCTGGCGTATGCTAACTTCCAGAGCCTTCACCACTTTCGGGGAAGCGATGGAAGGACTGAGGTGCTGATGAACGTTGATAAACGCACAATGTCTGGTTTACGCGGTAGCGTAGCCTGCGTTCGGAGCAACCTGGGCAACAAGCTTATACGACAGTAACGACGGAGTCACCACGGCAACTGTTCTATTGCGCCAACTGCCGAGAACTTGTAATCGCGGAAGCCTCAAGGGACAAGCAGAAATTGCGACAGGACCTGTTTCGTTCAGTTCAGTATTTTCCCATGAGGTACCGTCCGTCTTGCTGGAGTCGCGAATACGCTAGCCTCTCTAGTTCTTAAGTAATTCGGACGTTATTCGTTGATACATTATGGAGTTAATATATTAAGGCTTGCACCGTCTTTCGAAGCCTCCATGTGCATCGGCCCACACCCTTTCGTAAACACATTCTTATATATTTTGAATATCAGTTTTTTTTTAGATGTTACTTGATCCGTAAAACTGCATTGCAAAACAGCACAGGGGAATGCACTATACCTAAGGCAAGTCGTTTTAGCGGCACCAATTTATATCCGTTTGGCGTGCTCTAACTGTATAAAGAATTTGAAAAAAAAAACAAGAATTAACATAACAATGCCGAGCACTTTCGCTTTCTATAGCAGCGCAGAGAAGACTTAGACTCCCTCACAACTTAAGAAACACGGCGCGTGGCGAGATCGGAGCATCTTAATATAGGTCCGTAGACACTGCCATTGTAGCATCATCATATATGAGCTCTGAAGTAGGAATTATAAAGCAAAAAGAGTAAACATCATGAAACGGGAACAGCGCGGAAATAAACGAGGGACGAGTAGAAAGGGTAACGACAGACACGGCGCTGACTAGCAACTGAAAGTTTATTTGTACACCCAAAACACGAAATAAACAGGAAAAACACACAAACAACCCGTTAAACTGATTCCACGCACACGCTTATCTGCGATCAGACGAACTTTCCACAAGTCATGATAAAATTCACATGGTCACTCTTCAGAGCTAAGGACGGCACACTGACGCACACTTCATCTCCTTTCACAGATTAAAAAAAAAAAGCATCATCAATTTCCCTAATGGTTTTGTTTCTGTGGCGGGCTAAAATTGTTATATCATGGAAACATGGCTCACAGCCGCATCGGCTACAATGAATTGCGAGGTGGCCGGTGGAGAGGAACGCAAAGGAAAGGGAATGTTCCCTCGCCCTTACATTTATACACCTGCCCGTCTGACCTATGTAGACTCTGCCGCACGATAGAGGGATCTGGTAGACAACCCCCGTGGCACACGTGACATAGGGGGTACGGTGGTTGACGTCACAGGCCACTCGAGGGGAATCACGTCTGTTCACAAAGGTGCACAATCGGGGCAGCTTTCGGGGCGCAGAGAAAACAACGGATACATCAAACTTATTGGCGACGCGCTTAACATTGTGGGACAGGGCGTGGAGATACGGCACAACAACTGGTTTCGACGCTGGTTTTTGTAATACTTCAGAGCCAGCAGGGCCCCTGAACTTTTTTTATCAGGGACTCAGCAATGCCCACAATGACCCCCAAAAGGAAGCCTGCTGGGATCAACCTAACAACCTGCGTTTGAAGACTGCTCTCGCACCTGTGGTGACACAACATGGTTAACGCTGCTCGCATACATGAAACCGCTATAGCCCGCTTCACCAGTTTGGAGTGCGCGGAGTCAAACGGCAAAAGTCGCTTCCTCGACCGAGTTTCACATGACCAACATACATGGCGTGTCTCCAGGCGAAGTCTCAGGTCCAAAAATTGCAAAGCTCCGTCCGTGGGATTTTCAAACTTAAACTTCAAGCCGGGGGAACACTTCTTAAAAAGGCCTAAAACATCAGAAGCATCGCTATCACGGTCACCGTTCGGGTTGGGGACAAGCAGCACGAGGTAATCATCCACGTAGGGGAACACTTTCCGAACACAATCACCCACCCTCTCATGAATGGCCCGATCACATTTCGCCACGTAAATTTCACTAAGAATTGGTGCAACGTTAGATAACCTATACACACTCCATTCTTCTGCCAGAAGGTGTCATCCTCAAAGGCAACATAGGAGGAGTCGAGGTAAAAACGCAGAAGCTCCAAAAAGGAGTCAACCGAAATCCCACTGGCGCTCATAAAAGCAACGGACCCACTTGACTCATTACATTCATCTACGGCCCGCATCAACTCAGTATGAGGGATCGAGTAAGTACATGTCCTCAACGTCAAAGGACACCAAACTACACGATCCTGGGTTATCTTTCCTCAGGAAGTCAACGAGAGCTTCAGAATTACGTACAACAAAAGGGTCGTCCAACCTAAGCGATGAGAGGTGGCGCAGGAGGAAAGAGGACACGTGCAATTGCCAGGAGTCCCTCTGAGTGACGATAGCCCTAAACGGTAGCATTTCCTTGTGGGTCTTCGCCGCGAAACAAACCTCGAGACTGAGTCCCTTGGCCGCTGAAACAGACTTCATAAGCTTATACAAACCAAGTTACCCACAGAGCTGTACTGCTCGCGCTTTAACCCTCTTCAACGTCAACCCCAGGCACACATCTGAAATTCTTCAACACCGCTTGTCTCGCTCTCTCTAGAAACATGTCCTCCCGTAACACCACAAAACCCCCTTCTTTGTCTGACAGCAACAGCCTCAACTTACTCTTTAAAAAATGACGCAACCGTCCCCATCTTAATTCTAGGCATAGCCCGTCTGTCCTTGCTCCTCAGCCTCTCTACACAGTCCTGTAGGCACAGGTCCCTGTTGTCCACGGTCGTTTTGTCAGATATCTGGCGTACAAGAGCGAGCATTTCCGACGGCTTGACTGCTGGCTCTGCGGCAAACTTAGGTACCTTGTTCAAGATCTTCAGAACATTTGGCGTAGCAGACGCCAATCCCAGGAACACCACATTGCCCTTGACTCTCCCGCGGAACTTCCTTCTTCTTAGGATACGAGGCGCGAAGACGTTCCCACAGCAACTAGGTGACTTGCGTTGCCTCCTTCATGCACCCTCGAAGTTTCCTCTCAGTCGCGTGTTCGTCCCTCGATATCTGGTAGCACCAGACCTTCAGACAACCCTTAAAAAGTCTTGCCTGCCTCCAAGATTCAGACTGTAGAATTTTGCAGAAACGCTTGGCATGTCCAGCCGATGGGGTCCCCAAGCCGGAAAGACCGGCCACGTCAGAAGTTGGAATACCTTTCCGAGCAGAGTATCCGTAGTGACGGGCCTTGCAGGCCGCAGTGGCAATGGCGTTGATGTAGAACACGTCCTCATTGGTTTTACTTGATGAACACAGAAAAGAGCCCGATTTACAAGAAATGAAGTGCAACAACGCATAAAGTTGGCCGAGTTGGTTAGACATCGTGAAACGAGAACAGCGCGAAAATAAACGAGGGACGAGTAGAAGGGGTAACAACAGACATGGCACTGACTAGCAATTGAAAGTTTATTTGCGCATAAAACATAAAATAAACAGGAAAACACACAAACAATACGTCAAACCGATTCCACGCACACGCTTATCCGTGATCAGACGAACTTTCCACAAGTCATGATAAAATTTACCTCGTCACTCTCCAGAGCTAAGGACGGCGCACTGACGCACGTTTCCTCTCCTTTCACAGATATAAAAAAATAAAAAAAAAGCTTCATCAATTTCCCTCACGGTTTTGTTTCTGTGGAGGGCTAAGTTTTATGTACCCGTTGTTTTCTCTGCGCTCCAAAATCTGTCCCGATTGTGCACCTCTGTGAACAGACGCGGTTCCCCTCGAGTGGCCTGTGACGTCAACCACCGTACCCCCTATGTCACGTGTGCCACGGGGGTTGTCTACCAGATCCCTCTATCGTGCGGCAGAGTCTACATAGGTCAGACGGGCAGGTGTATAAATGTAAGGGCGAGGGAACATTCCCTTTCCTTTGCGTTCCTCTCCACCGGCCACCTCGCAATTCATTGTAGCCGATGCGGCTGTGAGCCATGTTTCCATGATATAACAATTTTAGCCCGCCACAGAAACAAAACCGTGAGGGAAATTGATGATGCTTTTTTTCTTTTTTAGATCTGTGAAAGGAGAGGGAGCGTGCGTCAGTGCGCCGTCCTTAGCTCGGAAGAGTGACCATGTGAATTTTACCATGACTTGTGGAAAGTTCGTCTGATCGCGGATAAGCGTGTGCGTGGAATCAGTTTGACGGGTTGTTTGTGTGTTTTTTCTGTTTATTTCGTGTTTTGTGCACAAATAAACTTTAAGGTGCTAGTCAGCGCCGTGTCTGTCGTTACCCCTTCTACTCGTCCCTCGTTTATTCTCGCGCTGTTCCCGTTTCATGATGTCTAACCAACTCGCCCAACTTTATGCGTTGTTGCAAAAAGAGTGAAGCATAACAGTGCTCTTCTTAAGGAGGGGAGGCTAAAATTAGATAATGGGTATATTGGCAATGTTTTTCGCTCT
The DNA here is from genome assembly GCA_013358835.2 of Ixodes persulcatus. Lineage (NCBI taxonomy): Eukaryota > Metazoa > Arthropoda > Arachnida > Ixodida > Ixodidae > Ixodes > Ixodes persulcatus. The sequence goes on from JABSTQ010010274.1 coordinate 154,820, forward strand.
TCTTTATGAAGACGCTTCAGATTTACAGGAGCTATAGTGCTAAAACAACATTACATGATCAGCCTTCGTTTAAACTTCATGAGTACGCTAGAGACGATTTGGGGGAAATTTTAGTTGGTATTTCTCTCATTTTCTAATACCTATAATTTTCCGGGCGAACTTAACTGCAGTTGCGCTTAACCAATTTTTTCAAAAGTTTATATACTCTTGGTTCAAATTTCAGTGGCTATGCAGTCAAAGCTACGCTCCGAGAAAGTGAGAGAAAGGAGGAGACGAGAACGCGCGGGGAAGTCAAAACGCCGAGCTCTGGTTGGAATAATCAGTGAGTACACCTAGAGCTAGGTGCCCATGTCTCTACTCATACCTCGAACGCGTCCGATTATCGAACGCCGGCGTCCAGCTTTCCGCGTTCGATTTCGAACGCCTTCGAAGAGCGAGTGGATACAGAGGCAGCTGGTTTTACTTCTACCCACCTAATCATTCCAACCAGAGCTCGGCGTTCCGACTTAACCGCGCGCTCTTCGCCACTTCTAAAATATCCGTCGGAGAGCATAGTGTGGTAACCGCCGTTAAGCGTAACTGCGGTTAAGGGTGACTTAACTGCGGTTACGTTCGCCCGTGCAATTATGGTATTAAATGCGAATTTTTAGATCATGCACGATTGAGCCTCAGTCATATTTCCCACAGTTGTTACTTACGAGGTGTCGTCGTATCTTAGCCGAGTAAAAATGTAAGAATCTGGAACCGCTGGTAAGTAAAGTAAAATTATCCTTGTGATACGAGAATTCCCGCTTCATTTTCAAGCATGAAATGTTTTTGGACGTTACCCCCACAATCTCAACACTTTGTCCGTCCGTAAGTTCGTGCATTTTCCTCGAAATGTAGCGGGAAGAGTGGCGTCACGTGACCAAATACACCTCGGGAAAATTGACGGCAGTTGACGTGACGTCAACTCAGTTTCCCCGCTAAAGTTAGCGGGACAATTCCCTTCTTGTGTCCAAAACATCAGTTCAGTGCCCCCGCTAAATTTAGCGAAAAATTGACGTCACGTGACCTATACACCAATGAAGTTACCCGCTAAATTTAGCGGGAAAATTAGCGTCTTGTGACCTAGGCACAAATCTAGTTTCCCCGCTAAATTTAGCGAGGAAATCGACGTCATGTGACCTGACGTGCCCTATACAACCATTCAGTTTCGCCGCTAAATTTAATACAAAAATATACGTCACATGACACAGCAATTCCATCACCAATTCCCAATAATGCATTTCAAGCATTACAGGACATTGAAAGTAAAGGCAACACCTCCTAGACTAGGAAGGCCTCGGCGCTCTTTCCGCATGGACGAAAGAGAAGGCCATTGGGGCCGCGCTAGAGCGCGGAAGACAAGGCAATACAACACGCGTAGATTAACCCTCATAGTAACGAGTTATTATTGATGCGAGCGTGTTAATTTTCTTAAATGACCACTGTGCACAACATTTGGGTTAGGAAGCTAGACTGTAAATTTTTTTTTTTTTTGTATAAAATCATCGACGTACAAGGTTGGTCTGCTGATCAAGTTGGTAATCGATGTAAAATGCAAGAGCAGCGTAGGTGCATAACGAGGTTTCGAGATAGGTCGGGTTTACTTTTAAGCCCAAAATTGTGAAGCATGTAATTATCTCTGCAAGATGGATTATTTATAAAGAATACTTGGAGAAGATTTTACAATAAAGTTATAGAAAACGGTATTACACATTACAGTACCAGCATCAGTTGACGTAGTAAACGCATGTAATGACTGCATTCGTGCCTGACACTAACACAGCAGTGTTTTTAGAAGCAAAATGTGGTTGACCCCGATGTTCCTTTTAGCCTAAAGTTGTTGTTTGCGAAAACAAAATTATACCAGGATTTTAATTTATTCTGAAGGGGAGTTTACCTATTTTCGTAACTAGAATTACCTGATATCTTGTCATATATCTTCCAATTCAAGGTTCGGAGATTTACCCTCACAAAAATGTTTTTGGGCTTACACCGCGACATTAACTGGATAAAACTATCGTGTCCTTCGTCCCAAGCCTGTAACAATGTGTGAAGATTTCTGATTAGCCAGTAATATAGTTAATAAAACGTTACAACAACTTATTTGTGTCTGGCAGCAATCAGTTCAACGAAGACTAAAAACATCTCGCCCGGTGCAAGACATAGTAATCTTCAATGGAATCTGCTGTGGCATCTGTTTTATGTAAGTCTGGGCAACAACGCCACCTCTCATATAAAATGTATATGTAAATGCAAGCGGTTTAGGGAGTTTTTTGTCAAGAATTACTCGCGTCTACACCGCAAATTAAGTTTAAATGGTGTTTTAACTCACCTATGAATGCTGCGAATGAAATCATCCTGTGTATCCATACATAACATTCCTGACACAAAGAACCACCCCGTGTACGGCATGTCAATATGGTGTCGAAGCACAACCGTAACAGCTGGAAGACGACACAAATGTTTCGACTGAAATGTACTACATAATCCGGCGCGTGCACACTCGTGTGTCCATCTTCACAAACGTCGAGAAGTCATTGTTAACGAATAGATCCACCCTAAGAACCGCATTGAAAAACGCTCTAATACAAAATGTTCGTACTAAGATGTAACACATGTCATAGCACAGGGGGCGGTGCCGGCCACCGCAGCCGGCTGCCGGGCCATGGCCTTCCATCTCCATCTTTTCATCCCGACACAGAGGCGCTGAGGCTTTCCTAGTCTAGGAGGTGTTTGTAAAGGTCGCTGTCAATTTTGATGTCAAAGGGATACGCAGTTCATTGAATTTCATTTGAACAGTTTATGTAACTTTATCATAGTATACGGGCAACGGGAAACATTTTGATATCCTGCGCTGCAGCTAAATTAAAAAAAGAGTTTACAAATTAAAAAAATGCAGAGCAAAAAAAATTACCGTATATCGGGACTATAGTTGGCTGATTATATATTTAATAAGTTTATACCATAAAATGATCTTTTGAGGTATTTCATTTTGAGGAGACGTAACATATTCTTTAAATAACCCAGCCTGTTATTGTTAATTTATGTATATCATTTAAATATGCTTCTATAGCACCAGGTTTTGACTATAAACAAAAACAAATTCGACGAAAAACATTTTTTTAGACGAAATTTTCCTCTGACGATTATAGTGGGGGAAATATGGTAGCGCTAAACATCGTAGTTTGCACAGATACACACTAATATACAGGCTGCTTTAGCTAACTTGTGCAAAGCCAAAAAGAAACTGCTGCACATTACACGCGTCAAACAAACGCAATGATTGTTCACAGTTCAATTGAGCAAGTGAAGATAATTCTTTTGCTATCGGCCAGACTGAATTAAGTGATGCATATTAATGATTTAACATTCGAAATACTAGTTTGTATGCGAATCCTTCAATACAAAAGTTTTATAGCCTGTTGAGAAACGTCCCATTGTGTTGATTACGTCAAATAGCCTATGTACGTGTGTCTATTTTTTTTTTCAAAATATAAAAATAAACGTTTGAGGTAAAACAAAATATCTCACGTGACCTTTTGCTAGTGAACTGCGATGTGAGTGTCCTCAGTCACTGGAAATTTCTTAGATCTCTCGCGGTTTCTTTTGTGCTCGAAACAAAATTGACAGACGAAGGCTATCTTGATGGAAATCACACGATATGCTGGCTTTCCGCGCGCTGTTCCGAAAAAAAAGTAAGCGATGGTCATACTGGTAATACATCGTACAAAATGCAGTCTGCATGCATTGTATATGAGGGGTGTTTCTCCCTTGTATGACAATCCTGTAACATTGGTCATACAAAAACTGTAAGCGGACATGTTGGAACATAGCCTCCTCTATACTCACAAAGCCTGGCAGATTCCGACGACGAAGCCATAGAGTGCCCGGTTCGCAGATTTGGAGCGCGCGGATCTGGTAGCACAGAGCATCAAAGAGCCATTTCTCGGAGAGCCTAGACGTCGGGGCACAGCTTTTGCGGCGGCGAGCACCCGAAACGGACGTGTTCGCTCGGGAGAAATGTAACGTCTCGCAACGTCTCGCCGCAGCGGGGCGCCAGTCACGTGGCTCTCCTCTCATCCGTTGTCTGCCCCTCCACCTTTTTCATATTGGCGGCCGCTTCTCGTGGCGATCTGCCAGGCTTTGTCAGTATATAGGAGGCTATGGTTGGAAGCACACATATATGTACGAAGCTTCAACCATGCTTCAGGCGTGATTATGGCATCGTGTCTGCAGATAATTGTGGCATCATGTCTGCAGCGAACGCCGTGTGCCTTGCATGATGTACGAGCGGTGCGACTGCGCACATTGGAGTGTAGAAGGGGTCTCAAAACGAGCTTTCCTGTTAGAGTTAGAGCCGCGGCGACAAAAAGTATACGGGGAGAGACACCTCCTGGACATTCTGGAGTGAGGGCGTGCGGCAGGCCCGACTATAGACCTTTTCCGAAAATCAGTGTGGCCACTTTGATCACTATCGTCATCATCCTCTGAGGAGTGGCACGCTTGTTGTACTAATGGCAGTCTTGTGGTTACTGATGATGGAAAAAGTTTAAGGTGCTCCGAGGCGGATGAAGAGAGGCCTATATATTCGAGATGTGACGCGACGCAGGAATTGAGTATGAGAGCTGCGCGAGCGTTCATTCTAATTCGGGTCTAGTCAATCTGTTGGCGGTACAGGATCAACTTTAAAGCATCTTGAAGTATAAAAGTTGACCACGGTGTCAATATCAGTTGGCGATTCGTTCCTACCGCTTGTACTCGCAACTTTCACGACCTCTAGGGGTGCGCTAGTTTCTATCAAATTGTCTGTCATCTAGATGATCGTCGTTGAGCAGCAGTACGAGGTTGGGTCCACGACGCTTAGGTAAGTCTAATTTTGTGAAATACGAGTGATATAGGAGCCGCACTTGATACTTCCACATCAGGTAGGGTATAAGCAAGCGCCTTCGTTCGGAATTCGATCATCCAGGAGCTTGGGAACGCAGTTTTCACACCGCGGTACCTCCATCGCTAAACGTTGCGAATATTGTCACTATCGAAAGTGAGAGATTCAGAAAGAATTATTTATTATATATTTATTTACGAAGCGCATGCATAGCCTTGTGGACATTATTGTGGAGGTTTATTAGAATACACTATGATAAGTGAGAAAAGAATATGTCATATTCACACAATCTCTTCCGATAGGTCGTTCCACTCCATCAAGGTTTAAACAAATAATGAATTGACAAAACTGTCAGTTCTATAACTGGGTACAGCAATCTTCTTAAAATGATCGCAACGAGAGAAGATGTAGGATGTTTCGAAACAAAAAAATAGGCGGCCTTATCAATCCCCGTTTTGTTATGAAATATACGATGGAAGAATATCAAACATCGTTCTTTATTTTTCTATGTTCGAGCGTTTCCCATCCCAGGACAACTTTCATTTCTGTAACACTAGCATAATGACCATAGTTCTTAAGTACAAAGCGCTCTGCCTGATTCTAAATTTTCTTAAGTTTGTTTTCTGATACGGGTCCCACACGACGCACGCGTAATCTAAGATAATGCAAGGTAAAGAAAACATTCTCGTCTGTCATGAACTTGCGAAAGCGATGGTGCCCGGCAAAATACTACAGAGATCAGCTCGATTATAGCCATTAGTACGAGAAAAAATAAACTGCTATTTGAGCCACCAGATGGCAGTGAATTTCGAAAAGGGTCTAACGTGCAGTAGAAATATGGCGCCTGGAACGAGTGCCGAGTTTACCGCGTCCTCATCCGTGGCCTGTCACTCTCCGTTTTATGACGTCACACTTGCGTTGTGCAAGTGTGACGTCATTGGCAGTGGCGGATTCGGCAGTTGCCTCTTCCGCTGTAAGTCGCTCTTTAACGTTACAGTCCTTGGAAACTTCAGTAGCCAGGAGTTAGGACGCTGCGACGACAGCGACACTCGCGTTTACTCAAAGGTTTTACGGGAACTTTCGGAACTCATAGCTTTTTACCGGATCCGCTGTGAGACACGACATCAGACAGCAAGACACTCCGGCCATTGTGACGACTTCTGTTACCACTTCGCGACCACTTCCGATACCTGGATGGTATAGGGCATTAGACACACCAGTTAAGGACGCGTTCCAGGCGCTCTAATGCAGCGTGTGTAAAAAAAAAAGTGTAAGTTTTTTTAATGAACATTATACTAGCGATCCAGAAGAGATGCCTAAGTTTCACAACTAATAACTGTTATCTTATCCAAGAGGTATAACTGATTTTCTGAAAATTTCAATGGGAAAAAAGGAACCTCTCTTGGTAACTGGCGCCTTTCAGCAACCTGTATTCGAGGTCTCCGTCGGCCGTCATTTTCCCTTTAAAAAGTTTAGAAAAACACTTTTAATATTTAGTAAGGTAACGGTTAGTTCTGAAATTTTGGTATGTGGTTCGGGCCGCTAGCGACACATTTGGGCAAATAATCAGCGTTAATCAAGGCGTAGATTATTTTTGCGGTGAAAAAATGAAACATGTAAACTTTCTTGACACCCTGTACATAATGAGAACCTCTTATTCAAGAATATTATTAAATAAATTATAGATGTAGCTCGTTCATATTACCGATTAAACTATGTCATGAACGATTAATGCTCTAAATAATAAGTATCCGCATATGCTTAAACTTGTACGCATTGTTTTGTCGATTTTGCTGCACCCCCGTAAACACTGAGAGGGGTCCATAGTTATAGGATTTTATCTCGATATTAAACGCTATTCCGTACGCAATCTTGTCGATCGAAATGGCTCGTAAACACTATTGGCTCCCAATGCACTCGTTTATCCGATTAACACTCTCAGCGCCACAAGCACGTCACAAAGCAAGATAGTAAATCTTGCTGAGCCGTTATTTGGAAGTTAGTGTGGAATAAAAACATACCATCGAGTAGATACTCGAGTAGCGACATAAATATAGAGCAATTGAAGTAATCGCCTTTAGTTTCCCAGTTAAGAGTTTGGTCGCCGCCGACGGGTGCACAGCCCATACGTGACGCGCGTTTCTTTTTATTGTAAACGTTTAGCGATGTTTTTGTATATGTGTGTGTCTCTTTACGCTTGAGACAAGCGCTTCTTGCGGCCGCGAAACTGCCGCGAAACCCGAGGCGCAACAATAAAACCAAAGGAGGCAACCGAAACCCGCTGATCCTCTGTAATCCCAAGACGTAGTGCAAATGACAGCGCCTCTCGTTCGTTCTGCTCGTAAATTTGTTCCTCTCACGACACTTCTCTTTCTCTGCGTTTGAGGATTTTTCTTGTGCTTTCGTATTATTCGATTTGGTGTTTAGTACTCACCGAGCCTTGTTCCAAGAAAGCCCTAAAACGCTTCTTTGCACGCCGTTTTGTTTTATCCTCTTGTTGTTGTCACGTTTTTCTTGTTTTTTTTTTTTTATGGTCGTTGTCGTGTTCTTGTGGTTTTGACGACATAGAGTGGGTCCCGGTTTCTCAACTTCGCTGTTGGGTGATGAGATTATTTATGGACACTCGAACCATCTCTCGTGACCTATGGACTATCACTGAGTGTAAACTAGCAGTTCCACATTTCTTTTAGTGAGCGGTTATACCAATACATTCACAATCATGTGAACGTAAATATTTCGAAAACTATAGTTTAACAGTACTGGAACCATTGACATTTTTGCAAATAAGGACCAGCCAAGTGAGATAAATAGTCCTTGTTTATTCCTTTTATAAAGAGACCATCCGCTTGACAAAAAAAAAAACAAACAAACAGCAATTGCGGTTTACTTGTGGCATATATCTAGTGTTTCTTGTTTCCGAAGTTTTTCTTTTTGTGCCATTCGAAGAGTGTTCTTTGGAATTTATGTTATTTAATCCAAAAATGTTGCGTTTCTTGAAGTTTATTTCTGTGAAACAAGCAGTTCTACTATATTCGGCCCTTAATTATAGCTATATTTTAACTTCTCTAAATTTTTTAAGAGAGAGAGAGAGAGAGAGAGAGAGAGATAATACATTTATTTCGCGAGGATGGTTCTATGGCCTAATGTCTTAAATTAATTAAGATCCTGCATGAATAAAAAAGACAGCTACACAAGAAGCATCTATATAAATAAATAAAACGCGTAATAGTGTTTTTTTTTATTACTATTGAAGTTCGGCGGTTCCCTAACAAATGTATTCCTTGCAATCACAGATAACACACAAAAATGTCTCGGCCGCGAGGGTTAGATGAACATTATGAACACTCAAACTGCCGCCCAGTCCCCTTCCCTTGAATATCAATGAGATCATAGCTTCCACCGTTGTAAGCAAACCCACCTTTTTCCAGAGGCCGGTTCACACATGCACATATACGTCGCAGCGCTATATCATCACAATAGTCGGTGACCGATCAAGAACCCTGTAAAGTATCAGCACTGTATCACCAATATAGCGGGAAGTCAACAGTACATCAGAAAGTTAAGCGCTATTTCCAGCGCTGATTAATAGCGCTGAGGTAGCGCTGCAACGTATGTATGAACCAGCCTTAAACTGCCCGAGATTTCAAAGGCAACTGGAGTGTCCTCCCCCTGAACGGACAGATCCACCGTCCTAGCCAGATAAAAAAATAAAATATATATTGTTTTTGAATTTCTATTGTAACGGAAAATATCCGTTTTTTTTTTATCAATCCAATTTGATCATATTTTTACCGGAACGTTTATATTTGTTTTGTTTTTTTCTCGGTTTTATGCGAAAAGATAGAATCCTACGTATATGCTTCGTAGAGTTTTGAAATTTCGGGGATTGGTAATTGGGAAATCCCAGCGAGCGAAGCATAGGTTTGTTCTAAAGCACATAGGAATTTTTATGGGGCAAACAAAAAAAAAATCCTAGCCATGCAGTACATGCACCTCTAGAATCGTTCGCCGCATTGTAGCAACCTCGGTGGAGTTTTGAAGCCGCATTCGAGAAATCCGTGATCCTGCATATGGCCCGGGCAGATGAATGTTTTCACGCATTAACGCTTTTATAAAACCAGGGCCGCACTAGACATGTACGTAACGCGTTACTAGTAAAGTGTTACTTCTACCAAGTTACTTGTTTTGGTAACAAGTAACGTATTTAGTTACTTTTCTAGAAAAGGAACGACTAGCATATTTAGTTACTTTTAAGGCCAAGTAACGAGTAAGGGTATTCTATTACTTTTGAGGAGTAACGTTACAGCAATGTTTAAAAAGCGTTTAAGTTCTAACCTGAGTATGCGTCTACTGCGACAAAGGCAGATGTGCAACCCTTCAAAAAACAATTATTAAACAGCATGACAGTATGGCAACATTTATCGCTGAACACGTCAGTCAAACTCTACAGCTGGGAAAGTCCTTCACCCAGAAAACACAATAAGGATCCTTTGCAGAACCTTCTAGAGTCGTGTACAGACCGAATGTAAACTCAGATGTTGCCAACGCGGAAAGGGGCAGAGCCCGTTGTCAACTTAGAACTTGAAAAGCAGAGAGAAAAAAAAAAAAAAAGGGAGGGGAAGCCCAGATTCCCGGCACAAAACTGCCGTTCCTTCGAGCGCGTCAGTAGAACAACTGTTTAGCGTCGCCTGAGATGAATTCTGAAAGAAGTAGGGAAACATAACCGATCAAAGCATTGTGAGGCAGCTATAGTGCTTATGTGCAACGACTCCTGAAAAGAAAACAATAAACCATGAAACAAAAGCAGTCGTGTTTTAGGCCGTCAAAGTAACGAGGAAAGTAACTCCCTACTTTTGAGATAAAGTAACGCGTTCCTTTTGAGGATCAGGAGCGAGTAACGTATTTAGTTACTTTTTGAGTGAGTAACGAGTAACGTTGTTTAGTTACTTTTGGGAGTAACGTGTACATGTCTGGGTCAAACTACTCACGCATCGTACAGCAGACAGTCTGCAAGCAAGAGTCACCGCAATATCCGTGGTTCCAATGCGGCGTGCCAAGCTCTCTCCTTGAACTCATTGCCATGCGGCATTCGAAGCACGGATCTCCTGGTGACTCGCGTTCGAATCTTTACGCAGACTGTTTTTTGTATGATGCTGTCTGACCCTGGCTTGAGGTTCGAATCTTATACTCCTGTCAGACGGGCTAATTTAGTGCACTTCGAGCAAGTGCACTTCGCCTTTAGTGTCATTTCTGTAGTATGCCACACGGCTTCTTCCTGAGGAACACACTTGGCTTCGAAAGAGTTCGACCAACTCACTTCACTCGCTCGAGTGCGTGGCATCGATAGGAGTGTTTCAACAGTAAAACATAACAACACAGAAACCAACAACGTGGCGTAAATTTTATTTTATAAAGAATAAGCAATTCGTGAAAGAGAGGACATGTAGAAGAGTGGCATTGCAAAAAAAAAAAAAAATAGTGCGATGGACTTGGAGTTTAGGCTGATCTGAACCAAGATTAGCGCCGCGGTTAATTGATAAAAGACGACGACAAAGACAGTCATTCCAAGGCTATCTTAGGTTAGCAGAGAAGGATAGAGCCTACTTTTGTTTCCGCGTGTAACTATTCTAAACAACACGATGATTATGATCTAATTAGGCAGTGTCAGGTAAAGTCCCTAGATGAGAGCTTCCTACAAGTATTGACATTCTTTGAAAGCGCCGACTGCGTGACGGTGCAGGTTTTAGGAAGCGAATGGCGGCGCCCAGCAGAAGTTTGAACTGAATGCCGCCATTTTGTTCCAGCGGAATGTGCTTTGTCATTTGTGTTGGTTGTCGTTACTTGTAAAAGACGTATCGAGGGACTTTAGTGTCAGGGCCTCCTCGTAGACTTCCGTGGGACGAAGGGGAACACCAAAGCTGAATATGCTTCTTTCATTATCTTGGCTTGCGATGATTGATCAGAATCATCCAATTTGCGTAGTAATCAGTTCATTAATGTAACGTTGTTTTAGAGCGCAGCTCCTGGGCACCCGCTTCCGAATTGAGCGGCGTCGGCGTCGGCGTAACCGCGCGTTACATTATGGTATGTTTTCCAAAATGACGTCACACGTGTCGTCACGTGTGACGCAATGAGGGTAAACTTTTCCCGCTAAATTTGGCGCTAAAAGTTTGCCTGTGTGACGTCACGTGACGTCACACTTAAAATTTGAGGTGACGTGTCATGTGACGTCACAGTCAATTCAGCGGGAAAATTTTCCCGATAAATTTAGTGGGAAATTTAGCGAAAATTTTCCGCTTAGTGTGATGGGAGCAGGAGAGGAGGATGGAAGGGTACGAAGGGGGAGCAGCTGCACACCCTCCCCTTCGTACCCTTCCCTCCTCCTCCTTAAGAGCTGCACTCCAATTCGGCATTACAGGGAATTGTAAACGTCTAATTTTTTTTAACGCGTCTTTATTAAGGGGTATTGGTGGCCGAGTTGGCTAGCGCACACCAGATCGGAATACGTGGAGCTCGCGCTGCAGAACCCAGTGATCCTGAGCTCAATCCCCAGCCCTGCCCGAAGAACAAACACACTTCCGATGAAGTGAGATCGGGGAGCACACTACGTTTGCTCCGGTAGAGAGAGTGTGTAATCTCGATAGCAGTTTTCGAGGAGTAAAAATAATAGAAGAAACAAACGCTGCGTAAAATTAGCATTATTTCGATAGGAGTAATATTAGATGCACACTTGTTTTCTGTTGGCAAGAAAGTAGCGCATTGTAGCAAAACAAGCGGCTAATCTAGTTTTCAGCTTTGGCCCCTTTGCGACGGCCAGCGATGGCCACGAGGCACCTGCAAGATTCCACCAGGAATCTGAAGGTATCCGGAGAGACGCGAAAGGTTTGCTTGAAATGGAACTCGCCCAAACAGGGCAAGGTGTCTTCGAACCACCGTTCGTTCCTCTGGAAACTCCACCGTTCTCGACTGATAACGAGTAGGCTGTCGGTCATGAGAGCGGCTATGGTGAAGGCATTGGCCTGCAGCTGCTGATCGATGTCACTTGAAATTCTGGCCTGTGCGTCGGCATCCAGGTCCAGCTGCCTCTCATCTGAAAGGCGTTGGGCTCGCACGGAAAAAAGTGCCCCCACCACGCGCTTCCACTGTCCAAGTTCGCGGATATCGCTCTCCAGGGGCCCTATGTTGCGCTTTTTGGACTCCCATGGCGACTAGGGAGGAGGAAAGGACGTTAACAACGCAGCAAACGCAGATTGGATGTTGATTGATGAGGGTCGCTGATGACGAATTTCCGCAGACGAAAACTAAGAAAAAGTAAGCTTTGTTTTCTTTTGCGGAAATTCGTCATCAGAGACTCTCACCAATCAACATCCAATCTGCGTTTACTGCGTTTTTGACGTCACTTCCTTCTCCCTAGTTGCCGTGGGAGTCCAAAAAGCGCTACATAGGGCCCCTGCTCGTCCTCCAGACACTCCATGATGTTTCGTTGTGGCGATTGGCGAGTGGCGGAGTGGGCTCGCGACGTTTCGCGCACACCAGCTCGGAGCACCCGGAGCGAAAGCTGGCGCTGCAGAACCCAGGGATCCTGGGTTCAATCCCCACCTCCGCCCCTTTCGATCTGGATGAGCATCGTACCGGCGTGCGGTCGTGTATCACTACTGCGTGGTGCACGTTAAAGACCCCAGACTAGCTGTTGTACTGCACTGGCTAAATTTCTCGTCTACAGCAGGGAGACAAGTATCCCATACACATACACATACCCCAATTTTTTTTTCTTTCGTTGTGGCGAATAAAAGTGATGTCTAGATATTGGATTTGTCTGGCTTCTAATGGCTGATCATAGTGATCAAATTAGATTTAAATTTGGATTAAAGCTCGTGACTTAGCGCAACGATGTGCGGTAACGTGGTGTTTTAATAGGACGACGAAGTTATTATAAAAATATGCGCATGCACTTTACTATTTTGCGTGACAATTACTTTACCTATCGTAATTGCCATAATTTTGGAGTGACACTAAGTCTTCTCGTGTAGCACCAACATACTTGGAGTGTGTTTCGACGGGTTGAAGTGCACTCGTTTGAAGTGCACTAATCTAGCCCGTCTGACAGGGGTATTAACCCTTTGTTGCATACTTCAAAAAACCTCCATGCAAATTATAAAAGTTTTGCCTTTTCGCGACAATTGGTATTGAGTTGAGACGCAGGTATTTATTTCTTAGCTTTCAGTAATATAGTTTATTATTTACAGAACGTCCACTAGAGTGGACAGCATGCATTGGGGGCACGAGATCCCTTTCGTCCCCTGACCATAACTTTGGTTTTTTCTTTTTGAACTCGATGTCTTTTTCTTGGTGGTGGAGCTTGGGTATCCGTGTCTTGATTCTCTTCATCACTGTCATCATTTTGGCTGGCATCTTCCGGGCTATAATCCCACCTGCCTTTATCATCCTCTAATGCATAATCGATCTCATCATCCTCGCTCTCTAAAACATTATCATCACTTCCTGACGGCAGACCGTCATTACGTAGGACATTGATTTCTGAGTCAGATAGTGTAATATCCAATAATGCATCGATGTCTGCTTCCCTCAACGGCGATTTGGTAGCAGATCGTTTGCCCCTAAGAGAAAAAATAACAAAATATAATATTTTTTCTTGGAACATAGAGACGTATGGCGCCTTATTCATTACAACAAAAAATTGGGCCATTCCAGTATGTTTACAGCGCTGCTGATCAAAAATAATTTGTGCATAGTAGATGACCCCGTAATGCTGCTGTTCATGGTGTCCACCAGAGTGAACAAGCCATAAATAGATCACTTACTGAATAATGAACACTTATTGAACACTCATATCTATACAGATTACACCTCAAGACTTCCTCGAATGCATGAAAACGTTTAACAGAGGAGTAATTAGTTTTTGCAACAGTTTACGACGCTTTTGCGAGGATGCACGTGCCTTTCCTGGAATTCGTGGAAGCTACCATCTTGGATGCTGAATATGTCAACACCAGTGGAATGGTAGCGCAATCTATGAGTGGCAATCGAAAACACACATGTCGACTGAGGTGGACACCATGCGTATGGGTATTATGTGGCCTGGCACTTTATTTAAAAAATAAATAATCTTCTCCACTGTAGTGGCCGGTATGCAACAAAGGGTTAAGCGCACGCCTGCTGCGCTTCGGCGATTGTATTTTTCTCTTTCGTTCAGAACATAAACGCAGTCTTAAAACCTACTACTGCGCTAAGTTTGGTGTTTGTAACTTCGTGACTGAGTAAAACCCTAAAAAGAGGGCCAATATCGCGTTCACACTAGCCAAATCGTACGGTCTGCACATGACAACCGGTCACTAACACGGGGATGACGTCTGACTGGGCCTTATTACGTTACTACTTCGTGGTAGCTACATAGCGTCACCAGTGACCAGTAAAATCAATAGCTAGGTACATTACTCTTTTATGTGTCTAAAGGAGTAAAGGCTGGTTCTTACAGTAGCGAAAGAAATACACAAAAGGGACGACACCGGCGACACTCCTATCGATTTGCAAAGGCTGATGGTTCGACGAAAGGAAATCCCCCGCGAACCCCCCCTTGTCCCTCACTCGCCGTCCCGCTTGCATTACTTACAGACACAACACGGCACATCGACTGAAAGTGTTTGCACGCCGATTTGACAGCAGTCTTCTTTACTTGCAAATTTAAAATGGGGCAGTATGTGCGAGCGCGTAAACAATCGGGAACCCCCGCCCACGTGCACAAAGAAACACACCCAATGCTTCCGTCCCTGCGTCAGAGAGCACGTGTAGAACTACTGATCTCTATTTTAGTAGGCTGGATCGCAGATCGGGAGCCCGTCGGTGTCGCCACTGGCGGCCATTGCTTGACACCAGGCAATACACGCAAGTCTAAGGGAGAAACGCACATAAGTAAGCATATTGAAGCATGTACGCTGTGCTTGGAGGCGAGTATTTTATGGTGCCCTGCGATCCTTATGTCGGGTGTTTGGAGATCGAATAGGTATTTGTCAAACGTCCGGTCGCCAAATAAAAACATCAAACTTACCGGAGCACCCGCGGCTGAGCTGGCAAGCTTGCTCTCGTAGTTGAGTAAACAAAGGAACTTGCCGTCAATAAGACCTTCCTTAGGGAAGCCCAGAAGTTGATGAATGACAAAGAAGTTCCATCTCGACAGCGGCTTTCCGGGAGTGAGCGAATTCCGCGTAGCAAAGCCTTCGAGCTTGACGTCTGCTAAACCCAACTCAACGAAACCGCCACCGACTCCGCGGTCACTCTAGTTAACTCTCGCCTCATTGAGTTGCACTACAGCGGAGTCACTCTCGACTACAAAATATGTATTTATAAGAACTGCGAGGGCTGTCTGTTTTAATGTTTGTACGCAAGCTATTTGACGGACTTATCGAAAAGCATCCAAAAAGTTTCAGTGCCGACAACAGCTTAGAAACAGGCGAAAATGGCACTTTTTCTCGTTCTTCCCATTGAGTCCCATGCATTGGCTGGTGTCAATCAATGGCCGCCGGTGGCGGAACTCGGCCCCAGCTGCCGAGGCCGCGGTCCGTGATCCAGCCTACTACAATAGGGGTCAGTGTGTAGAACATGTCATTCTCGTGTGGAGCGGAGTAGATCGACCGGATGGGGTGATGCGTGAACGACAGGCTCCGCGAACACGCCAAGAAGACTACGGATCCGTCACCTGACTCCGTACATCCTGTAGTCGTTCGCGCACAAAATTGTCCCTCGTGTGAGCCTAATTTTACACATACAAAACTCCTCAGGGGGCAGAGGTCTCGATTTGGCAGGGAAATTTTTGAATCATAAAACATAAAATCATCTTCGTTAAACTTCTCTAGCCCTTCTCTCTCACTCTGGAAAAAAGAGTTTCAAGTCCAGCGAGGTAGGGGTCTTCTCCGAGGGGAAGTAACTAGACAAAATCTGTTCCCCAAAAAACCAAGACATTATCTTTCGTCTCTTCCAACACGAGCTTCCCTACTCCCTTGACGAGCGGCGAAGATGCCGCCGCCTTCGACAACGGCCCGGGCCGGCGGGCGGCACCACAGGCACCGTCCGTCTCGCGCGGACTCTCTCCCCCCCCCCCTCTCATAAATTGTGACCCGTCCCTCCTTTTTCTCGAAGCCCGATTTCCTCTGCCGGATTCAGTCAGCGTATTTGTTTCAAATCGAAACGAGTGTCGTCTGTGTCGTCCCTTTTCCGCATTCCTTTCTTTACTGTGTAATTTTCTATCAGCACGCTCAACTAACCAAGCTGTAATTATAATGCCATAAAATGCAAAGGTGCAAGCAAGCTGGACAAGAATGACGAAAATAATCCCTGGAGAAGGGGAACAAGAGGGACAAAGGACAAACACAAATCTCCAAACACAGCTAGGTGACTGGTGCGCCACCGAAAAAATCCGCCTGGTCCGGGTATCGAACCTGGTACCTCTCCATTACAGGTGGAGCGCTCTACCAACTGAGCTAACCAAGGTTTAGACGTCAGTAGAGCTTCACCTTTGTTGGTGTTAGACTGGTAGCAGCTGATAAAACCCGTTTGCTCTACTGACGTCTAACCCCTGGTTAGCTAAGTTTGTAGAGCGCTTCACCTGTAATGGAGAGGTCCCGGGTTCGATACCCGGACCAGGCGGATTTTTTCAGTCGCGCACCAGCCACCTAGCTGTGTTTGGAGATTTGTGTTTGTACTGTGTTCCTCTTGTTCCCGTTCTCCAGGGATTATTTTCGTCAACCAAGCTGGCTCACGCAGTACCGTTCCCTTATGTTTTCTTGCGTTACGCATAAATCACTTGCACTTTCGTGCCTCGAATGTCGTGTGACAGGTTATCTCCTTGAACTGGATGCCACGTTTAATATGAATCACAGATGTCCCGGTGACCGTGATGTAAGCAGACGTGAAGGCTGGTTCACACAGAACTGTTTTCTTACGTAACGCTTAAGCCACCAAAACATTCCGTGTCCCGAAGATCGCGTGACAGGCTATCTCCTTGAGCTGGTAGTCACGCTTAATGTGAAGCACACATGTTCCGGTGACTTGTACGGAAGCTTTCGTAACGTAACGTAACGTAAGAAAATAGAGAGTTTTAGTAGAGAGTTTTAGTATTGCGTATGGGAGCAAACGCAAGCCCCCTACGTTAGCGTTAACACTGCGTCCTCTACACTGCGCATGAGCCATACGTACGCACTGCAGCGAGCTATGCGTACGTACGATCGCTATCGTTTCTTGCGAGCGTACGTAGCGGTCCCCTGCGTGCCATTCTCGTTGCTCTCGTTGCGCACGGGAGAGCGCGAGACTACTCCAGTTTGAAAAATGGCGGCGGTGAGGCAAACCAGTGGAAGTGCTACGCGCGTTGTACGGGTTCGCTTCATCATGGGAGAGGACCTCAACCTTGTGGAAGGAAGAGAAAGAAGAAGAAGAAGGAAAAAGGGCAAGGCTTGTGGCGGGCGACGACACGCGGAGTTCGGAGCTGGAGACAGACGAAAGAGCCGGTGCCGATCAAGGCCTCCAACAGAAGACCCGGACCACTAGACAGCCTTGACCCTCCTCTTCATCGGACTCTGAACTTAAGTAGAGATAAAACCTTTTCCCAATGGCAGCGCTTCCCCGTGCGACTTCCTCGGAGCGAGTGGAACTCGGCCTGATGGGGCGGTATTGACGGGCGACCCACAACCTCTTCAAAGAAATCAACCGGACGCAACCTTTCGAGCGCCCACACAGATGGGTGTCGGTAGCCAAGAACGTTGGCGACGCCGTCGAACCCAAAAGGGTGTTTACCGTGCGGTCGGTACGCGAGCGGTGCGACCTATTGCTTGCATACTTCCAAGCAAATGTCGAGGCCAACATAAGATAGTAGGGATCCCACAACACACAAGAGCGAACCATAGATTCAACTGCTGGTCGCACAGTCCTAAAAAAAAAAAAGACAAAACACGTCCACAACAGACAACTGGAAAGAGATTCACGAACTTCGTTCCAAAGCGAGGAGATTCGCGGTGTTGGAATGGCTTGACCGAATACCCGCCTTGGATTGTTTGAAGCAGTTCGCAGGAGCACATATAGATGGCGCTGCAAGTCTTTACGTATGCGTTTGCCTTCCGCTATACTAAAAGTGCGCGTTCAACGCGCTTCGTAACGTTACGTCGACAGCTTGCGTGCGTTTTACGCACAAAGTGCTAACGCAAGGGTCTTTACGCTGTTCTAAAGGCTCGTTCACACAGAGCCGTTTTCTTACGTTAGGTTACGAAAGTCACCGGGAAATGTGTGCTTCGTATTAAAGGGGTACTCCGGCGATTTTTGAGCTACCTCAACTAACTATATTTTCTGACTCCCCGGCCTTTACCCTTTCCGCTATGCTATTTACTATCTCGAAATTCAAAATAGTTATTGTGAAATCGGCAAATGAAAATGATGCAAAAACCAACATTCAAATTTACCCGCACTTTTCAGTGCCGTGACGTCAGTGGCGGGCAGGCTTGCCAGTCGAGCGAACAGTCTAAAAATAGAATATGCCAATCATTTGTTCGGTGCTGGAGCGCGGATCCTGGAGCGAGCTTCCAAAGCATTCATTTGACACCATGAAGCTGCTTCAAATCAGTTGGGAACAAATTCTACAGACCAAAGAGTGAACCCCTGCCTTCCACTGACGTCACTTTTTCGTTGTTGCCAGTAGAGACTTTCAGTTTGAAAAACACGATGAGGACCAAAACTGTAAATTCAATAACTTCGTGAAAAAAAATTATTTTAATCTAATATTAGGACAACTATTTTAGCGATGTTGTTTGGCGAGTTTAGCCAAATTTCAAGCAAATCGGGGACCATGAAGAAATCGCCGGAGTACCCCTTTAAGGCCACGGTCCCACTGAATGTGGCAGTTTAGGTACTTTTTGGGAGGTCATTACTCATCTCCTTTTAAATACTGTTTTGTGGGATTGATATCATTCGAAAGGCAATGCAATCCTCTTTCATTTGATATTATGTATGTATTGGTTTATACTGTTCATGCGCATTTGTAGCGTTGCGGATATGATGGCGCGGACCCTCACTTGCTCTGCTGGTTCATGTTTTATGAACGATTCATTAAAGATAACACGGTTCCAATAGAGCAGTTTTGTTAAGATGATGTCGGAGCAGAATGTAACGGTATACTTTTTTGGTATTTGCACTACTTTGTTTTTTTCAGCTCTCCAAATATTGCCCTAAAATTGACATTTTTCAGCAAAAATATGTTTTTAATGAGAAGCGCTAGGGCAATGAAATTAGCTACAGATGTAGTGCTTATAATTGTTAATATGCAGAAAAAAATTTAATGTTGCCTAAACTTTTTTTGTTTAGATATTCTATATCAAACGTAGCACTTTTTTGTGCTTCGAGTCATGGTAGTTCAAATGCCGCTGAGTAAATAATTAAACTATGGTAAAATCTTTTAAAACATTTAGAACTACAATAGTTGCCCAAGAGGTGGACGGTGGCTTTTTTTCATTTTCAAAGTCATAACGCTCCGGGAGCCCTTCAAACTTACCTGTTTTTGACGCACATCTCTTTTGGACATCAAACAGATTTATTGGCATCTAATAACATTTATTTTATGGAATAGATATACATTGCGATGTATTAGATTTTCCCAATGATCTTGCTTTGGTTTCTTGATAGTTGTAGAGCTTAGCTAATTTTAAAAACAATTAAAAACTGTTTGGGTGTTTTGTTGCGCTACCTGGCGGATGGCAGACAAAACTGCTGATTTCTAAGTTCAAAAAATTTTCGAGGGCGGCGTTGGCCTCTGTATCATCATCAATCTCCGTGTCGTTTTACCTTCACATTTAGAAAATATATTTGAAGATTTAGTATCGATAAATGAACGGTTTAAGTACTGGGTGAGGTTAATAAATCTAAGACAAATAATTACACAAGCGTAGCGTGATATAAAGTGTTCATTATTCGATATAATTGAAATCAATAAACGATAAAGACGAAGAGGGAAAGAATACACCCGAGTTCACTTCATGCCAGTCACTAAATGAGCTGCGCTTAAAGTATCGGCACTCCGTTCCTCAAAATTGTTTTGGGCGCCGCCATTTTGGGCCTTGTGCAGAGCAAACGCAACTGCCGATCGTCATGATCCAAATGTGCGACTTCCTCTGCATTAGATGCTGTGCTAGGAAGCTGATACAATATTGCTATGCTCTGTCGCGGGTTGTTTAAACATTCGTGGAGGACGCGGCGTTTCCTGTGATTTTAGATAAAGTTTCAGATAACTGGCAATCATGATTTTAAGCCACAATATGGCCAAGTGTCGTTACTCTGAAGCGTAGCTAATTTACTGGCACTAGCGGGAACAATGAGGAAGAGGCAGGTGTCAAAAGGTAGTGGCTTGTGGAATCCACGGGGCTCACGTCATGGCCCCTCCAGGCATTACAAGCTTCTTGAACAAGGGCATGAATAGTGTCATTAAATAAGCTATGCTTCAGAGTAGCGACACTTGGCCATATTGTGGCTTAAAATCATGGTTGCTAGTTATTTGAAGCTGTATCTGAAATCACAAGAAACGCTTTTCCGTCCTCCACTTTAAACAGTTTGCGACAAAGCAAAGCAATATTACATGAGCTTCCTAACACCGAATCTAATGCTGAGGAAGTCGCAATTTTGAATCATGACGATCGGCAGTTGCGTCTGCTTTGCAAAAGCACCAAAATGGCGACGCCCACAAGAACACTGTCGGGGAAGAGAGTGCCGATACTCTAAGCGCAGCTCATTTATTGGCCCTACTTCCCGCGAACCTCCTTTCCCCTGACTGAAACTGAAACTAAATATGAATAATACACCATTATTATAGCTTATTTAGTTGTAACCACCCACACATAATGAAAGGAGGAAGCGACCGGGTAGGAGAAACGCGGGTTTTTATGTGCGACTGTTCTAATCAACGTTAGTTCTAACTGACTCTAGTTCTAACCGTCTCAAAAGAGAGAACGCGCGAGCTTGCGCTGGTTAAAAAAAAGACTGTCCAAAGAAAAGAGGCGGCACGCCGTGTTCTTTGTGATTGTGCGTCTAATTGCAAATTGTTGTGTGTATGTTTATACAGCCGGAAGTTAGTCTGCCTTAGTGGGCGTGTGTCTCAGGTGTAGATGAGCGATTTAGCCAGTGCGGTACAACCGCAAACCTGGGGTCTTTAACGTGCACCACGCAGTAGTGATACACGACCGCACGCCGGTATGATGCTCTTCCACATCGAAACGGGCAGGGGCGGGGTGGGTTCTGCAGCGCGAGCTTTCGCTCCAAGTGCTCCGAGCTGGACTGCGCTAGACATGCACTCGGCCACCAATCGCCCCCCCCCCCCCCCCCCCTTATATAAGTATTTGAAGATCGACGATGGACGTCGATCTTCTCGAGGTAATGTAACGTAATAACATTATATAAATAATAAACATATTGAAGGATTGAAGGACTCCATTTTTCAATTCTTGGATTGTAATATGGCGTTAGCCTATTGCACTTACTGTTGATGAAGAGCAATATGAGGTGAAGAGGTAATTCTTAAATTATGAGGCTCTATAAGGACTACGATATTAGTGGGTGTCGAACCACAACGTACAGTGCCAGACTTGTTTCAAGTATCGTGTACCCAAAGACCTTTCTTCACCCGCAACAGAATATGGTAGAATCAATGAGGATGCTGCTTTACAACTGTACGTGGAACAGGAAAACTGAAATGTGCAGAAGTGCGGCTTATTCGTTAATATGAAGGACGGATTTCTAGCAGCATTCCCTGATTGACTACTTGGAACAAATGGCCTCATTGACGTAAAGTGTCCCCGTTCCAAAAGATTCTTGAAGCCTACTGAAACCGCAAAGGAGTATGAGGCGAAAAATAAGAAAAAGGAGCCTGGTGTGAAAGGTCCAAATCACCACCATAGCCTCTACTACCAAATACAAGGGCAGTTACACAATACACAAAGAGAGTTTTGTGATTTCGTTATATTTACACTCAAGGGCATTGATAGTCAACGTATTCAGAGGGATGACACCTTCTTGTCAACCAACATAGAGCCTTTTCTACTCAAGTTTTACATGGAAGGCCCGTCTTCCGCTGAAATTCCTCACGTAGACGAGTTGTCCAACCGAATAATCTGCCATTACTCCCGATCTGGGAATCTCTCGATCTTCATTCATGGCCATAGTATCATATGAGATCGAGGGGTGTGGCTCTTCGTCCGCCGAACATTGCTTCGGCGGGTGTTTTTACCGTGTAAGATGAAACCGTCGCGTGCTGCTGGAACAAGACCCTGGCGATTCTTCACTGAACTGCTTCTTCCGTAAGCTTCAAGAGGGCTTTTTTCGTTTCGCACACCATTTGTTCTGCTTGCCCGTTAATTGCAGGATGGTATGGTGCACTAATGTGATGCCTTATACCGGTCTTTTTGGGGTTTTTTTTTTTCTAAAAAACTTGTTTATTTCATTTGAAGCAAAATTTGTCGCGTTATCAGGAAAAAGTATTTTCGGTAGGGCAAAAGTAGGGAAAAAAGAGCGTAGAACGTCAATGACGCGTTTGTACGTCGTGGCAGGCATCGTGTAAACTTCCAACCACTTAGAGTACGCATCGACCATGACTCCGCAGATGCGAATATGTTTCGACCACCCACAGACTGAATAGTGGATCGTTTTCAGTTACAGTTCATGATGGCGCTGGACTCGAGGAAGCCTTCGACTCTTTCCACAAAGTTAGCCCAGGTGCAGCACTTTTGTCGAAAGTGGTAAGTGTCCGAAACGTCGACAACGTCGGTAGCCACGTGCTGTGCTTGACACTGGACGCTTGCCATTCGCTGAGAAGAAACTTGCTTGTTCGTCTACCACGAGTCGTCCGATATCAGGTCATCACCGCTACTCCATCTCCCGACAAAACAGGTCGTCATTGTCCGCATGTCCATAGTTAGCAATCACGTGAACTTATAAATTCCCGAACGCTCATAACTTGCCGTCGCTAAACGCCGTTCATTCATAGCGTCTTCATTGCAAATAAACGTCTTCCTATTTATTCTAATGCTTTTCATCATATTCCTCCTAAGCTGTGCTTACAACATTATATCGGTACTTCCGAAAATATTGCAACGGCGTTTGTCTTCTGGGAACTATAATGTAACAACCTTTACAAAATCTTCCGGATCCCATGAAACACAATATTTGGTTATGTCACTTTTCGGTCGTCATTATAATGGTGAAGTAAGTACCGTAAATTGCGAAGCAGTTTACTTGATGTCCGCTTCAACTGTTGTCTTGGAAGATTGAGTCTACTGAGCGTGCATTCCTGCAGAAGTTTTCATTGAAAGAATATTGACACGTCAATCAACACATGATTCCTTCTTGGTAAGATTTATTGCGAAAGGCCGTGGCAAGCGCCGAACCGCATCTCCCTATATCAGAGAACAATTTATACCCAGCCTGACATTCTCGCATACATGCGTTTGCTGGGCCACGCTATTGAGCCAGCTGAGCACAGCTGGCAGCGGCGCGAGCAAGGCCACGAGGGGAACGTGATGGTGCTCGAGCCATCCCACCGTGAACCAATGTTTCGGCCACCTTACGGGTACGTGTCGCCATCTATTGGTTGAACTAACGCCTTGTTCAAGATGGCTGCCGTGGGACCGCAGCCTTAAGCGTGGCTACCAATTCAAGGAGATATCCTGGCACGCGACATTCGAGACACGAATTTTTCGGTGACGGCGAACTAGGACGGTGAGTTACCGTGGCAACCAAGGACACAAGTCTCGCCGTAAAGTAACGTAAGGAGTAGAGCTCGGTTCAACTTTTCACACAGCACCGTTTTCTTACGTTACGTCTAAGTCACCAAAGCATTCGTGTCTCGAATGTCGCGTGCCAGGCTATCTCCTTGAATTGGTAGCCACACTTATTATGAAGCACATATTTCCCGGTGAATTTTCGTACCGTAACGTAAGAAAGCCGGCCTGTGTGAACGATCCTTAAAACTCTCCAATGTGGCTGCGTTTGCTTACAATTTCTTACGTTACGTGAGGAGTCACCCGGACATTCGTGTTTTGTACGCTGCGGGCCAAGCTGCTCCTTCAAACAGTCGCCACGCTTCATTCGAAGCACGGGTGTCCGGTGACTTGCGAAGCAAGCGATCGTAAGTCGTCGTAGCGTAACGTAACCTTGAAGTACGCCCCTGAATTAAGGCTCGTTCCCACAGACCCGTTTTCTTACGTTACGTTACGAAAAGTCACCGGGAAATTTGTGCTTCGTATTAAGGGTGGCTACCAATCCAAGGAGGTAGCCTGGCAGGTGACATTCGAGACACGAATGTTTCGGTGACGACGAGCTAGGACGGCGAGTTGCTGTGGCAACCAAGGACACAAGGCTCGTCGGAACGTAACGTAAGAAGTTGAGATCGGTAAACATTTCACACAGCACCGTTTTCTTACGTTACGTCTAAGTCACCGAAACATTCGTGTCTCGAATGTCGCGTGCCAGGCTATCTCCTTGAATTTGTGGCCACGCTTAATGCAAAGCAGATTTCCCGGTGGCGTTTCGTAACGCAACGTAACGTAACGTAAGAAGACGGGTCTGTGTGAACGAGCCTTAAACCGACCTTCAACCAGCCTTACGGTCGTTACTGACTATGGCAGTATACGATTAGATTAATTGCACTTAGCAAATTGGCAAAATCGCCCTCTATAGAAATTATAAAACAAAAACAAAACACAAAATAGGCCGATTGAGGAGTGTATTAAAACTGCGAGTTGGTACTTATGCATGGTGGTAAATACGCCTATGTGTTTCCTTCAGTAAATTTCA
The DNA here is from genome assembly GCA_013358835.2 of Ixodes persulcatus. Classification (NCBI taxonomy): domain Eukaryota; kingdom Metazoa; phylum Arthropoda; class Arachnida; order Ixodida; family Ixodidae; genus Ixodes; species Ixodes persulcatus. Next base: position 179,565 of record JABSTQ010010274.1, read on the forward strand.
GTTGCAAGTTACGCCTCGTCCTGTGTGCTTCTTCCTTTATCCGCGTGTTTTAGGCGTATTTACCACCGTGAGACTGAGGACTTGCATTTTCTCCACCTGCGTTGCCAGAACCTTAAAAGATCTTCATTCGATGACAGACCAGGCATAAACAGTGTTCATCGTGAGTCAAGCAAAAAATTTCCCTACTTTTTGAGACTATCACGCGTGCCATGGTTGCGCAGTGAGGTCAATAAAACCATTATTCATCTCCGGACAAAAGAGCTCTCCGTCTGCCACGCACCCGGTCGATCTACATTTTATCTCAGACCAACCCGTTCGGCACTTTTATGCTGCATCTTTCAAAGCTGCATAGCAGCCTACGCGAGCGTACCAGTCCGACCGTAAGCCCTTTATTATTTTCCTCCGATCCCCATCTGAACAAACCACAGTCGGCCACACAGACGCAGTTTGGCAGCGAGGTGCACGACGTCGCCTAACGACGGGCGATATCGTTCAAATACCTGCACGCACGGAGATTGTTGCCGAGCTTCAAAGTGCGCTGCCTGCGCGTGACTGAAGATCATCACTCTTCGGGCGAACCGCCGAAATCTGCACGAGCGTGTAAAGAAAGAACAACTCGTGCAGACAGCTGAAATCGTCTTTGACCCGTTTGCACTTCCGCCCCGAGTCACCTGTCTTTTCTCTCTCCCTCTCTCTCTTTCTTCTGCGCGCCTTTTGTATATACTTCGTCTATCCCTGTGTTGGTTCGCAGCGGACGCAGCGGGTCGTTCCAGCCAATCCAGCATCGTGAACCTGCCATGTGACTGGTCGGCTCGCGAAGGGTCACGGCACCCCTCTTGGGGCTCACGTGACTTCCACGGAGCGTTGAATTGGTTTCGTTGGCACGTAGCGTCCTCTGCGTCTATTCTAATGTTAGACGAACTATTGTCTTCCCCGCAGCACTCCGTTGTTTTTGCTACGGCTAGAGAGCCGAGATTTATAAATTGTTTCCTCTTTGGAAAAAAAAAATGAAGCGAAGGCTTGGTGACAACTTGGAGTTTGTCCGTGTGCGTGCATTCCACCATGGCTGGGTTCGCCAGCGCGGGGGGATTTTCGTCGGCGTCTTTGCTGCGAAGTGCGCTCGATTGTCTGCACGGCAAAAAGGGGGGAAACGCCCAGTTCGTGCAGCCGAGACGCGCGCGCCAACCTTTTATAGTTTTCTTTTTGCAAAGATTGGCAATTAATTATAACCCATGTTTATCTCGATCTTTTTTTCTTACGATGTGAACTTTGTTTTGCTTTATTACGACGTTCGCTTGAATCATGAATATGATGCTGCATGTTTGCGGGATGCTTCGACAGCGGACATGAATAACGAGACTGATCTTTTTGCTCGTATTCTTACAAAAAGAAAAAGGCTACCTGCTCTTTGTTTTACATTCGTAATCTTTCCCCCCTTTCGTGTCATTTTTGTTCTATCCTCCGTTTCCTTGTGATCTCTCCATTCGTGACTGCGCGTTTATTTTATTCTTATTTGTTTATTTTGTTCCAGTTGCTTCCTCTTACATATGTTTCTCTTCAAGTAAGCAGGTTTGGGGATCGAAACTAAGAACACTAGGTTCTGCAGAGTCGCACTGAGGCGTGCGATCATGCATCAAAACTGACTAATGGATGTTGAAGACCTCAGGCTAGCAGTTGAATCGCACTGGCTAAAACTCTAATTTACAGCGTGCAACAATCTTGTCCGAAACTCTGGGAGACTAACTCCGCGCTGTGCAAAGAATAACAAATATATATATATATATATATATTTTGTGTGTGTATTTTAACTTCTCTTTTCATTTTATTTTTCTTATTTGAATCCCGATACAGGAGCAAAAAAAAAAAAAGTATCACGGGTCGCAGACCGAATCAATCGAGTTCTCACTTGACTGTCCTATCGTTACGCGAGCTAAGAGGAAAAAACCGATAGCCTCAAAGACACTCCGATTGTCTTTGTATGAGTTAAAGTAAAAATCATTCGGACTCGTAGTCGTCGGACAAAGGATTAGTCCCAGACATCGGCAAGCCCTTTATCATTTTACGAGTCCGAGAGCGTTCGCGTGTGCAATGTCTTCTTTACGAGAGATATCTTTTATAAGTGTGGATTGGTTACTTTTCCGAAAAATGGCGCTGTGCAGCGCTATAAATTCTTTTTGGATTTTCATTCTTATTCTATCTGTAGCCCGCGTTCTTAAGACGGACGCTAAGGAAGGTGATACCGCGCCTGCGGGGAACATGGATTAGCGAGTGACAGCTTTCAATGTCGGTCGAACAATAAAAACAGAAACAAGCTTTACTTTCTCCGATCTTTCGTGGCCGATGGCGCTGTTTGTCGAGGCTTAAATTTGAAAAGTGGATTATGGGGCTAGATATTCTCTATTTTTGTTTCCCACTTACAGATTTTGGTGAGTCGCGAATCGCAAGTTTCTTTTTTTTTATGTTTCTTTAATACACGAAGTGCAAACGTTCAGAAGACTTTTACTTTGTTTTGTGTTGCATCGGTAGATTTTATGTTCTTTTTTTGTATTAACTTTTCAAAACCTGCCACAGACGGGGTGTGAGAGACTGGAAGAAATACCTCAAGCAATGTTTTGATGTCCTTATGTCAAGCCTTGGTCTTGTCCTCTAATAAGGCACTAACTTTTTTTTTTCGCATGAAGTGTTTGTTTTACTGTGTTTTTTCGATTATTGTTTTTTGTTTTCTTCAAAGTTTATTTTAGTTAATTTACTGTTACAACGTGTCTCTTCTAAATTCTACCCAGATAAAAATAAACGCTAAAATATGGCTCGCTATTTGTGTGAGCACTGCTTTGACAGCGTTTGGCTCGGCGAAGGTTCCGGCTTTTGTGGCCAAACTTCACTCCACTCGGAATTCCTGTTATCGCTTTAAAACCGTCGTGCATTTTGCATCAACCTTTGTTTTCCCGTGAATATTAAAAAAAGGTGAATCTGCTCAGCCTCATTAAGAAGAAATAAAAAGTAAGGGTTCATGTTTACAACCTTAACACCTTTTCAGGTGATACAAGCGCGCAGTCGCCCAATGCCGGGGTCAGGCTGCGTACATCATACAAAAGGTAGTCTGCGTACAGATTCGAACGCGAGTCACCGCGAGATCCGTGCTTCGAATGCCGCGTGGCAATGAGTTAAAGGATAAAGATTGGCACGCGGAATTCGAACCCCGGATATTTCGGTGACTCGTGTTGGCAGACTGTCCTGTGTATGATGCAAGAGCAGTGTGATACCTCCTTAAAGGGATACTGAACCAAGGAATTTAGTGTCCATAATAAGTGGCGCACGTTCTTTCCACGAGCCAGCAGCCGCCGGTGTGCGCGAGCACACGCAACAAAAAATGACGTCAAAGACCTCCATTCGTGGTTAAGATGACAGTGAAATGTATGGGCTTCGCTTCAAAGGAGAATAAAGACACATTTTCATCTACAGAGTGGTGTCTGGTGCAAAAGGTAAGTGATTAGTTGGTCTAAAGAGCACGTAGCTTTCACTTGTAGAGATGAAAAGCCTGTCTTTATTCTCCTTTGGCCCAAAGCCCATGCATTTCACTGTCCTCTTAAGCGCGAATGAAGGTCTTTGACGTCATTTTCGTTGCGTGTGCTCGCGCACACTGGCGGCTGCTGGCTCGTGGAAAGAACGTGAGCCACTTATTATGGACACTAAATTCTTTGGTTCAGTATCCCTTTAAGGGCAATGAGAAACAAGCTAAGTTTAGATTGCCAAATTTCAGTGAAAACGAAGGGCAATTTTGTTCTTTTCAGAAACGCACAAGATGCGACAATACGAGCTGCCCAGTGGCGTGTAAACCGAGGACGCAGAAGAAAAAAAAAAAATGTTCCCACATTGCTTTTTTTTTCTTCGGGTAAGTTAAGTGGTTAAAGTGAAACTGAAGCTGTTCTGTATTTGAGGAAGAACACCAAAATCGTCTTCATTTGGCCTCCAGGATCACGAATATCAAGTTTATTTTTAAATTTGGTGCACGGAGGCTGCAGAAATTAACTCTTGAAATACAGCTGAAGCCCCTCCTTCCCGGGGCGTGACGTCATACTAGGAGTTTCCGGAATTCCTGCTTTCACGCATTTGCAGCGCCTGTCAAACCTATGCACGTGAACTTTTGCTATTTTTAAAAAGGTCAGAAATAGACGTCAGGACTGGCGTCATTGTGAAAAAATACAACTAAAGCAATTGCACGCGCTGCCCACACGAGCGACACGCGCTTGACGGCCCAAAGATCCTAGTGTGACGTCACGACTGGTCGGAGGTTTTTCTGTTTTCTCGCGTTTAGTTACACGTTCGGGGAAAATGAAAGTGATATTCAGATTCACAGGACAAAAATACGCCAGAATTCACCTCTAACTCGTTTTTTTCAAGAAGTCTTTCAGCTTCCCTTTAAGAAAGAGGTTGGAATAGAATGCCAGATTTCCTTGTGTCGCAATATGGCGGTCTGTTTCCTAGCCTGGCGTGTTGGAGGCACTCCGTGGGGGACTTTAAAGCGATAGCTTTAAGGAGCTCGTTTCGCCGAAAACCCGGCATCGGCGGGACGGACAAATCCTGATTGGTCGATAAGTAATTAGTTTGCCTTAGAGAAAAAATTCGAAGAATTTTAGGCGGAGCGGGATTGAACCCACGACCCTTCGGTTGCGAGCCAGACAAAATACCTACTAGACCACGCAAACTTTTTTTTAACTTTTTTTTAGTTTTTTTACACTTTTTTACATTTGTTTACAGGGTTGAAAGCCTAACGGCACTGTCCGCTTGTTTGACCGTTTGATTCACATTGAAGGGTAGCGGACTAGACCACGCAAACACTTTCTTTAAGCGTTTATTGACATGGTCGTATACACGAGAACACTGTATACAATTTACATCATGTACAAAGCGTCAAAGAAAATAAAAAAATGAACGGTCTCATACGCTGCAAGGTATCAGTCTATACATCGAGAGCGGTATTAGAAAACATTAGAAAGCTCGGAAATAGTTGAAAAATGAGGAATGTACAATGCACTTCAGTTTTCCTCTACAGGGAGCATCCAAAAAGGGCCATAAAGTCATATACGCCCAGTCTTGTGAAACAGACTCATATGCCGTCATGTGAACGACTGATGCCACATTTGTTTGTCAGAGCATGCTAGCATGCTCTGACAAACAATTGTGGCAATATTCTTGAAGTTTACCCAAGACAGTTTGGTAACCCTTCCGTCCAAGACAGTTTGGTAACCCTTCCGTCCGTATCTACTTTCCGTGTTTTCCACAGGCTATATCACTCTTGTAAAAATAAAGTGTGGAGGATTCTGTTTAAGTGGTCTCCGAAATATAGGCAACGGAAATTACTTTCTTCGACTTCGAAGTTTTTTTTCACTGTCCTCTTGAAAACGTCCCAGAAAAGTACTGCATCAACACAGAGCACAAATGCGGGAGTGAACGTCTCAGTTGTTTTACAGAGTCTACGATTCGTGCTCCAAAATACGTCAAAACCCCGTGACTTTCGCCATTCTTGCACAGGTATTGTCCGCGAGTGAAAGCGAAAAAAGAACGACTTGCACTTCGGTGAAACGGGCAAGCTTTTGACTTTTTTTAAAACCTCAATTTTTCAATTAGGGGTTGCAGCAATGTACCCAATTGGTACAGTGGATCTGGAAATAAAGAAGCAAGTAGACATTTAAGTAACTTCTTTTTGAAACATGTCTCTAAGAAGTCACCGGTGAACCGTGCTCTCAGGAAATACATGCTGTCTGCGACCTTTGTGTAGAAGCCGTGTAAAGTCATCGTATGCCTCGATGACTGTATTTACCGCTGTCCCTGTATACCTTGATAAGTAATTTTTGTTTTCTAGGAACAGGTGCTGTGTGGTTCGGAAGGATTTCCATCTCGCCATTAGTTGTCTAACAATATGCGGAAGTCCTTGGTGGCAATTCTTCGTTCGTCAAAAGAGGTTTGATCTCCACATGGGCTCGTAAGATGAATTCAAAATAAACGTTACAACAATTTTGTTAAACGTATTAACTGTAAGTTAACACGTTTAACACAAGGAATATACTGTAAACGACTTATTTTTCGCGGACTTAATATTTTGCGATTGAGGGCAAAGCTGAAGTTTTGAAATAATTCGCGGGTTCTAATTTTTTGCCACGAGGTGGGATCTCAATATACATTCCGGCATGTTTACATCTTACCAGAATTGTTCGCGGGACCTATGTTTCGCGAATTGTAGGCGATTCGCGAAATTCGCGAAAATTTAGTTCACAGTATTACAAACGGCAACTTTTTCAGACGTGGAGAAGTACCTTAGCTTCTATATACGAACGGCTGATTGATTTTCGTTTCTATTGAGTCCCACATTGGTTTCAGATAGTAGTTCATGACATTCAGCGGCACGCCTAAAAGCTGCGTTTTTTTCGTTGACCCCTCGATGCCAACGAACTTGGCCGATGTTATACCACACGCCCCGCACCAGGAACCACTACTTTTATCCTTATTCAGCAACGCACCAGACACAGGGCAGTAGTCGTCTAGATGTGACATAGCTGTCATGGTGTTTTTTTTTCAGCAAATCAGGACTAAGGGCCGGTTGCACCAACGTCGCTTACCTTAACCCAAAGCGGCTGTTTCCTAAGTCGGCTTAGCGCCCTAAACCGAGCTCGGATAAGCACGGGTTTAAATTCCGGTTGCACCAACGTTAACCCGGCTTTACAGACGCACCCCTAGCTAAACGTTGGATTTGCCTAGGGAATGTAGGGACAAACAGAGCGAACTAGGGAACGCCAAGAGGGACGAATACGATTGGCGGAGAGGAATCTCGTGATGTAAACAAAAAACCTGCTGTAGTAGCCGTCGTCGGCGTCTGCTTTCGCTGTATTTCTTCGGTGAGTAACGAATTAAAGGTCTCCGAATTCAATCATTTTTTTTCGCTTAACTTTCAAAAAACAGGAGTCAACGCTTTAAATAAACACGAATGCTCTTTACATCTGTGATTGTGTGTTTAATATCGGTTGATAACAGAATATTTTGACAGTGACAGTAGTTTTCGTGCTCACATTTTGAGATAAAGGAGCTATCGGAAGCCCCAAATCTCACAAAACGCGAGAAGGACGCTCTACTCGCTACATCGCTGAAGGCAAAACATCATCGAGAATAAGTATGCAGGCAAGATGACTACTAAAATAAATTCATGCCTGAGACCGATGAAGTTCAAAACAGTGACGAACTCGCCACGGCAGCTGCGAAAATGCCCGGAAATTGTCGAATAGAAGTCGTCGAGTTGTCGTCTCCACGAATGAAAGATATAAAGCAAAATATTCCTAAAAAGCGCGATCACCAGAAAAGTTACGGTTATGGAACGATACAGTTTTCTGAAGCCAAGATTCTGCTCGCGAGACAAGGAAAATTCACTGAAGATTGTCTCGAAACTCAGAAAACGAAAGAAATTGAATTTTCGCTGTTTTATAATTTAAAAGCGCCGCAATCTGATGCAAACGGCAGAAGTGTCGACAATCAGCTGATCGCCGAGATCATGTACTGCCACTATTCAACGCGCTGATCGGATTGAAGGATATGCGTTGCAAGTAGAAATAAACAAGCTGGTAAATAACAATACGTTACAGTTATGCAAAAATCAGTAAGGTATACATACGAATAAGCTCGTTGACAGAATAACCAACGGGAAGACAGGTGTGAGCCCCACAGCTCCATACGTATCTCGGTTAGGGCTAACACGCACTGAGAGTAGAGAGCCAACTTGAAAACAGTGGACGATAAACATTTCACGCAACAATATTCTGCATCCTTGTCACAATCGAAGGTCATTCTGTCGAGACTCTCACGCTGTTGTAGCCTAAAACACTTTATACAACCAATTTCGTCTACCGCGTCGACCGCCACAAACCAGCCGCCGTGTTTTAAATCCAGGATTAAGAAACAACCAAAAGCAAAGCGCCCAATGTTGAGCGCTTACGATAAGCGTAGTTTAGTGCTAGGTTTAGCGATAAGCGATTTTGGTGCAACCGAACGAAACCGAAACTTTGCTTAGGTTCCCGGCTAAGCTCCGCTTTGCGCTAAGCGGCATTGGTGCAACCGGCCCTAAGTCGTCCGCATAAGCCATGAGTTTAACTTAAGGAATACAATGCGAAATCCTCGTATGTCTTTCTCATCAATGATGTATCTGCTGAGATGCTCTAGGTAGATATTAAAAAGCAGCAGCGATATTGGACAAACTTGGCGTAGCGACTGTGGAACTAGAATAGATTTTGTTAGAGATCCTTTTATAAGTAACTTCGTTGATATGTCCTCGTAACAAAGCCTCATTCCATTTTCAACAATTTCGCCAAAGTTCCGGTGTTATAAAAATAAAAAAATAAAAAAAGAGTCGTATATCCTGTGGAAAGCTTTTCCGAGGTCAAGTTGTAATATAGCTGTGGATTCTTGTGTATGTTGGCATATCTCCAACATTGATCGTACGGTGTGGAAATAGGTTTGTATATTCCTTCCTTTGATGGAACACATCTTGTCATTACCGACGACTTGACTTCACTGTTTGTAGTCTTCCAGCCAGCAATCGAGCAAAAATCTTATAGTCACAGTTAAGAAGGCTACTTGGTCTATAGCATTCAACCCGTTGAAGCTTGTTTTGGTCTTCGGATATGGCAATTAGTATGATATGTGCCTTCCCAAACTGCAGTGGCAAGGTATCCTCGGCGTAAGATTTTTTGAAAATGTTGCAAAGGATTGATGATAGTTTTTCCTTCTATTTTTTTTTTATAAAACCTTCCAGACAATTTAGCAGGACTAGAAGCTTTATTACTTTTCATTTTCGTGATGTTTTTCATTATCTCTTGCATGTAAAAGGGAGACTTTAGTTTTAAAGCGCACCTCTTAAGGCCGGTTCACACATACAGCGGAGCGCTATGTTAGCGCTACGTGAGCGCTCCAAGGAGCTCTCATGTGGCGCTTCCTAGCGCGTGATGTAGCGCTCGGTTAGCGCTTCAGAAGCGCTCTGTTAGCGCTTCAGAAGCGCTCTGTTAGCGCTTCCGAATCGCTTTGTTAGCACTCTGTTAGCGCTACAGAAGCGCTTTGTTAGCGCTCTCACACTCCTTGTGCCGTGCTTGCTGCTGCGGAACAGCGCGTGCACGGCGATCCCGTTGTTGCTGTTTTTCCTTTGGCATTGAAAGAAGAGGAAGTTAAAGAGCCGCTCTCCAAGCAAAGGGTCGGGCAGGCGATCCACAGTCATAGACTCTGAGCGACTAATTGATTGGGTACGACCTCATCGCTTTCTATTTGATATGCGTGACCCTGGTTTCAAAGACACGCAGTTAAAAATAATCGCCTTCGAAAGAGCTCGGTGTCTCGGTCCCTCAGTCTATAGGAACAGGGTTCGCCGAGTACTCGTCGGTATCTCGGTGGCCAAAGATTTTGAGCACCCAGAAGGTTCCTCTGAGCGTTAAGCCGTCCACACACATATGCCCTAATGGACCTCTTGGCGAATATGTGCTGCCACCTAGACACGCGAATCGGTTCGAGACTAGGTGACTGGAAAACAACGCGCGCCCAAGGCCTCTCCCACCCGTTCCACACCCAAAACGTCAGCTACATCCTGTTCACCCATTGAGGCGATGTGACCTAGATAGGTCACATCGCCTCAAGCTCACCTTTGTCCCCATCGTGCGTAATCTTCCGCCCCGAGGTCGACACAACGAAGCCGCTCAAAGGCGAGAAATGCAAGATGGCGGATTGTTTGGAACTAGATACTCTCGAACCCAGGCGCATGAAATACTCCGCGCATGTGCACCGCGTATTTCTACAAAAGGTCCATTGCGTATGTAAGAGCATTTGTCGCATTTCTATTTCAGCGTCCCACATGTCCGCCATGGTGCTGCTGATGCACACCCAACCACAGGAATAGGGAAACCGCAGTGCACGCGCTAATCTGCAGCACCGCGGTACAAGAAGCGCTAACGAGGCGCTACTGGAGCGCTAACAAGGCGCTACTGGAGCGCTAACAAGGCGCTACTGGAGCGCTAACAAGGCGCTACTAAAGCGCTAATTACGCGCTATATCAGAACGAAGTCACGCGCTAGGAAGCGCCACATAAGCGCTCCTTCGAGCGCTCACGTAGCACTAACTTAGCGCTCCGCTGTATGTGTCAACAAGCCTTTATGCGCCCGTTTCCGGGCTTCGCGGCGTCGCCATCGGCGTTGGCGTAACCATGCTAAAATTAGCGGGAAAATTGACGTCAGGTGACCTCAAAACACCAATTCAGTTTGCTCGCTAAATTTAGCGATGAAAATGACGTCACATAACTTGGTGTCACGTCACCTATGAACAAATTAACTTTCTCCTCTAATTTAGCGGGAAAATTGACGTCACGCGACCTCAACCGCAATTCAATTCCCCACTAAATTTAGCGGAAAAATTGACGTCACGTGACCTCAACACCAATTCAATTCACCGCTAAATATAGCGGGGAATTGAATTGCTGTTGAGGTCACGGGGCGTCAATTTTTCAGCTAAATTGAGCGGGGAAACGTGGGCGGAGGGAAGGGTATGGAGAAGGAGGAGGGGAGAGTACGGAGAAGGAGGATGGGAGGGTACGCAGGAGGAGGAGAGGGTACGGAGGAGGAGTAGGGTAAGATACGGAGGAGGAGGAGAGGAGAGGAGCAGGATGGAAGGAGGAAGAGAGCAGGAGGAGGGGGGGGGAGAGAAGCAAGATGGATGGAGGACGAGCGGAGGAGGAGGGGAGAAGGAGGAGAAAAGAAGGGAGGGCGAGGAGCAGAGGAGGACGAGAGGAGGAGAGGGGGAGGGGAGGAGGAAATGTACGGAGGAGGAGTAGCATACCCTCTCCTTCTCCTCCTCAAGAGCTGCGCTCTAATTTCGCGTTACAGAAATTTTTAAACGTCTTTCATTTTTTCCTTCGTTTTATTTTCTAAGCTGAGTAATTTTGATATAATTTCATTCAGTCGTGGATGGGGAGGTTTAGTACTTGTTGCAAAAAGATTGGTGTAATGAAAGACAAATGCTTGTCAATTCTTGAACATTCTATTTTATCACTAACATTGACTTCTTCCTAACATACTCTCGTTCAGCATGAATGCAGGGTGTCGAACCGAACCCGAACCGAAAACCGGATCAAAACCGTTATTTTTGACCTAACCGGTACAAAACCGAAACCGAAATCGAACAAAGCGTTCGATTTGGGTTTCGGTTTTGTACCCAAACCCGAACCGGAACGAAACCATAATTTGATGTGGCGGTCACCGGTTCAACGAAAGCGGTTCAGGGCCAATTGTGTCAATAATTTTAATGGGAAAAGGTGCGGGCGTATGTCTTTTGTATATTGCCAAGACTAATCCTGCATATTGTCAGATATTTTTACATTTCGTATTTATAGAATCAAAACTAAACATCATCGAAAGCAGAGACACAAAGAGACCGCGTGGTCAGTGAGCTCAATGAGTTTTCGCCTCTACTTAGGCATCTGGAGAGTTTCAACTTTCCTTTGTTTCTAGGATTGACCCTGGCGGAGCGATAGCGGTGGCGGCGATTTCAAAGCACCCCTTGGCCGCTTGGCTACGAAATGTCCAAGTGTCGGAGCGGATTGCGGCACTCTAGGCACGGAGGCTTACGCATCCGCAAATGTTTGAACTCAAGATGGACCGCCGTTGCAGTCGATGAGTCATTTAGCCAATCGAGTACTGAGAGCTCACCACGTGACCTTCCGCTTGAGTGCAGCGACACGCTGAAGGAAGGTGGGACAAGTACCACGCTGCATCGGCAGTACAGTTTGTAGGGCCGCCTGTGGCTTATTTCTATGAAAAACAATCTTTTCAACGTGTTCGATGTCTTACCTTACAAAGAAAAGAAATTAAAAACTTGGGTTGTCGGGGGCAACGCTGCTCGGCGATGATTCGTCGACGCGACGAGCCTTGGAAGGAGGCCGGGGGGAGGACGAGGTAAGAAGAAAATGTTTTTTTGTACATTCGTTTTGTATAGCTTGTCAGACCAGCAAGGCCTAGCATGCGCCTGTTCAACCTAAAGCATTAGTCCAACCATTTCCTCATTTTTCTGTGAAGTCCTCTTTCATCGTCTTCAACTGAGCATTCGAGGAACGTCGTTCGCTGTGGTGGCATTACCGGAACTTTGTTCGGTAGCTGCCAGTTTCAAATGTGAGTACTGTTATATAATATTATCACGCACTTAACGTTAACAATTCATACTATGTAACAGGTTCTGAGTCCCTTAGACCGGGTCATTTGCATAGAGCGTTGTTTGCGATAAAAAGTCAAAGTGACAAGACAAAGTATCGCCACGAGATCTTTGGAACAGCGTTTTTCCACCGGAAGCCGAAGCGCTGTCAAGATGTAGTCACATTTCATTATACGAGCGAAATGCTTTAACCCGTGCCAAAACAAAGACGCTTGGCCTGAATAACTTCTAAAATTCGTTTAGATACGACGCGAATGATCTTTTAACATGGTTCACGTCGTCTCCGCACGGGCGGCCTCGTTCGCGCCAAATTGCTTCGGCCATTCGCAAGCAGCAGACTCGCGGCGATTGCTGCCCAACTTGCTGTGTCTTTCAAACCGTTTTGTGACAAGCACCTCGCGGACGGGTGTCACGAATTTGAACGATTTTCTAGGTTTTTATTTTCTATTTTCGCAAGCCAACTTGTGTTGACTCTCGAGAGTTGTCTGTTTGGCGTGTGAAGAAGCCACCGACACCCTCTTGAAATGATCTGGGCTGGGGTGCACACTTGAGACGGGGCACCTCAGGGTCGTTGCTATTTTTGGTGCGTTTTAATGTTTTGCTATTTTTGAGACTAACACCTTCCGGCGCGTGTTTTTGTTCTTTGGGAAGCTAGTGAGTAGAACTATTTATGTAGAACACTGGTGGGCTGGCTTCCCAGTAAGGCAAGGTCGACAGCATCGTTTGTCAGTATGTGAGCCTTAGGCTAACCTACGCAACGTTTTGGTGCGCTAGTTGAGAGTGGCCAAGCTGACCGCGGTGAGTCGCTCGGCCAGCGTGCCATCGTCACAGCCCAGCACGTGCGTGTTCGTCGCTTCGGAAAGCGAGCAAAGCACGCGCTATACGCACGAACACTAAATATGGCACCGGCCACACGCTTTTTTTTTTTTTTTTTGTCGAGAGGTCTCTACATTTTTGAACGGTCCCGAATCTACACCCTCTTCTGGCAGAGTTTGAAATACTGCACAGCTGCGTGTGCAAAGACACCATAAAAATTGAAAGCCGATCGCTTATATGTAGCTCATTTAAGAACAGTATTATACAAGTAATAGCCTTGCCACATTAATGTTGTCTTTTGCGCACTTCACTGTGGAAGGTTTTCAGGTCTGCCTGAAGAGGGAGTAGTTTTTGGGATGGGTCTATTGCAAGTATCTCGTGCTCAGAAAAGGCTGCAGGAAGTGCTCGATCAATATTCAAAGGCCGAGTTAGGAATCGGTTCGAACCGATTCGCGCCTATCGAAACCGGTAACTGGAGTCATATTATGTGCGCTACCCTAAACCGGAACTGAACCGGAACAAAATACAATGCTACTGAACCCGAACCCGAACCGAACCGAAATAATGACCGGTTCGACACCCTACATGAATGTACATCTTCGTGGGCAGTTTGCCTTCAATTAGTTATAGAGTGCGATTCTTAACAGCAGCTCCCTCATAGCGCTTCTTGTGATCTTCGATTTGTTTCTGAATATTTTTAATTTTATTTTTATTCAAGGCTGTATATGTATAACAGGTCTCCATTTAAGCGCTTCTCTTCTTTTTTTATAATTCCCATTTATCGAAGACCTCTCAATCGCTAGTTCCCATATCAACACTCCCATGACTGCTGCATTTCCTTTCTTTGTTTTCGATCCGAACCTACACTGACAGTGAGCAGACAATGATCTGAAAAGTATGTAGGGATCACGTTGTAGTTACTAAGTGCTCTACAAGCCGAACCAGGTACGTAGATTCGGTTCAAGCGCGCATGTGATGATCCTGAACGTTAGTGTATTGGAGAACGTTCTGTGTTTTACTAACATGTATAAAGTCGCAATCCCGAACTAGAGCCTCGGAGAAAGTCTTACACTTGGGTCCATAATTTTTTTGCTCGAATTTTGTCCATGACTTAGGAATACGCAGTTAAAATCTCCCAGCAAAATAACATCGAATCTGGTGTCGGCATGAATCCTTACCTGATTAAATAAGTTTTCCCTTTGCGCTTGGTCATTGTACGCATAAACAATGACTAGTGCGCCAGGGGGGACATTGTATAAGCGCATTAGCAACTAGAAGCCTTCCTGCATCCGCAACTTCGATAAAACTGCACATTTTATATTGAAAACCTTCTCGGAACTGAAGCGCACATCCAGCAGAGTTATCACTTGCTGGGCAGTGGTAGATATCGTGTGAGCTTGCCCATAGGGTGTTTGCCGAGAACAGAACCCTTCCTTTAGAAACTTTAGTCTCTTGGGGTGCCACTATGTCAATGTTCTGCGGTTCTAAAAATCCGAAACAGCTGATATTGTTTTTTGCTCGAATTTATACCGGAAGCTTAAGAGAGCATATGGTGGAAGTACTCATTTGGGTGGTGCCAAAGCTGACTGATCATTTAGACGTTGGGTTCCGATCCGGTTAGGTTGTTTTTTTTTTCATTCCTTGAAGTTCGACTTTCCCCGCTGTAATTGTACATCTAAGCGCTTTGTTCATCTTCCCTAACTACGAAGACATCTATAGAGCAGCAAGGTTCTTCTGTCAAAGGGGCATCGCTGGTGTCCGTGCACCTTCGCATTTTTGCACGTCCTCTCGTCTTTTCCTACAGTCGAAGTAGGCGAAGTTGTTTGGATGGACACCGTTCTTGCGTCCTTGGCTTCGTTGATCAAAGCGTCATCCTTGGTTCTAGATGGCGTTTCTCGCATTAGGACATCCTTCAGTCTAGGCTTCGGTACTTCTTCATATTGACCCGAGGGCCCTTCACTGAACTGGATGTATTTTCCTGGAATTTCTGAGACTCGCCCATAGGTTCCAAGTCTTTCGCGAACATCTCATTGACGTCCATTATGTGCTCGCTCACATCAGCCATTGGAAAGGCGTTACCTTGTAACTTAGAGGCACAGGTAAAAACACACTCCTCGGCCGAATGGCCGAACCGCCAGCACTGCGTGCAGCGTGGGTCGAGCGCCGCCTGCGGATGTGGCCAATCGCTTTGCAGCGCAGGCGGAGCAGAAGTCTTCCGGAAACGACCACCATGATATTCACTCTGTAGATGTTAAGCGTGTGTGGGGCTTTGCCAAACGTGAAGTGGCCTTTGAGGGCGAGGGTCACAATTCCGGTCAGGATGTCCGTTTCTTCGAGGTCTGAAATATCTCCACTTCTCCCTTAATATTTTGTTTAACATTCCAAACGGCTCCTGCATCTTCTTGATTTCAATGTCTGGAAGCTGAGGTGGTAGCCATAAAGACTTTTTTTTTGTTTTGTTTTGCGGCTCCGCTGGCGAAGACAGCCATCCAGACATGGCCCATTTGATATGGGCCAAATGCTATGAGGTTAATTCGTTCAATCATAAAAAAGAAAAGCTTTCTTGAAATCTGTTGCCTTGTAGGGCCTTCCGGACATGTCCGCATGCAGAAAAAGGGAGTTTTTAACTAGCATACCTGTTAGTAGACGGGGAAAAATTATTCGATATTCCTCAGACTGCTTGGCGCATTCCACTGCCTGTTCATTTAGCAGTCAGCAAGAACCGTCATGCTGCTCTCCATGGAGCTCATCTTGCGTCTTGATAAATCACTGCCTTCTTTGCAGTGGGTCCCAGGGCAACAAGGGCACCAGTAAGTTACTTAAAATTGAAAGATGAAAAAACAATCGGCCACGCAGACAAGCTTGCACGGCTTAGCAACGAGAGGGTGTTTATATTTAGCGATCGCGTTCCACTCTTAGAGGCGTCCTGCTGTAACTTTACCTATTCGGATTCGGATAGCACTGAACTTGGCCAGCTCTCATGGCCGCTGACTGTACTTGAATATACCTATTTCTAAATTACGCAAGCATCCAGCAGAATGTAGGGAATGGTGTTCCACACGGCGAACGTGCTGGCGTCCGCAGCCGTAACAGTTCTAAAGCAAAAGCCTAAAGCAAATTGCATATTGCCCTCGCATTCATCAACGCTTTGTTTTGGGTATTTACTTTGAATCATTTACACGGGGAAAGCGTGCGCGTGCGGCGCGTGGAACACCATTCTCTGCATTCTCGTTGATGCTTGGATAATTCAGCCTTAGGTCTATTTACCGTGACACATCTACGAAAGGCGAACTTTCTTGAGCAATAGACCGATCTCACCAGCCAGTTTGACTACGCCACCGCTGCCGCAATGCATCGAGGAAACTTCAGTCTTTTTGCACGTGCGACAACCTTGCTAGAGCTCTGCGCGTGTAGAGCACGTGAAGTCACAATCCATCGCGTGCACGGCCGTCTGCCTCCTGAGAACTAAAGTTATGGCGGCGTCACGCATGCGCCAAACGCTTAGTGCGATCGGTCTATTCAAGGCATACGATTGCTAAAAAGAGCGTCTTAGCAAAGACTGCGTAAAAGACGGCACTGCCACAGCTAGCGCACGAGCGGAGTTTCACGTGAAGTTCAGTAGTCTGAAGTGCTCGTGCACCCCATGGCTTCGCAGGCTTAGGTTTAGTGTTACCTACCAATGCAAATATAATGCTTGGACACGTTTGTTGGGGGCTCCCAACGTATCAGAATTTGTGCGCAAGTAAACAAAAGAAGACAAAGTCGTTTTGTTAAATCTAAGTTAAACCGAGTGAAGCCTGCTGATCTTGAAGGGAGGATCGGTGGCCGAGTGGGCTAGTGCACACCAGCTTGGAGCACGTGGAGCGAAAGCTCGCGCTGCAGAATCCAGGGATCCTGCGTTCAATTCCCACCCCTTCCCGTTTCGATCTGGATGAGCATCGTACCGGAGTGCGGTCGTGTTTCACTACTGCGGGGCGGTTGTACCGCACTGGCTAAATTGCTCATCTGCAACTGAGACACCAAACGCCCACTGAGGCAGACTAACTTCCGGCTGTATAACATACGCACAACAATTTGCTTTGATTTTGCTCATCTTGAAACCGACTTTTGCGCCTCAGCAGCATCAGCAGCAACACAATAGTCTATGGAACTCGTCAAGTTATTTTTCGTTCCGATAACACTCAGAGGAGATGTCGGGATAAACATCACGACTCTTCACCACCGGACGTGTAAGACAAAAAGACGCTCGTCACCACCGACTTCTCACTAAAAGGGGGGGGGGGGGGGCAACTTGTAGTGAACAGCCAGAGAGGAAGAAGAAGATGGTCAGAAGGACATGGACTCGAGGACCCGGCATCGACTCAAGATGCCTTCGAACCACGGCATCCCAACTTTTGAAGATATTGTAAATTAAAAAATCAAAAACAAAACAGATATCGAGGAAACCTTTTCTTCAGTCTCAATGTCCTAGACTTCTTTTATGATTCGTGACCCTGCAGTGTCATGCTGCACTCTATAGTTGTAGCCAGGCTGGCAGAAAATACGGGACGCGTCCGGCCGAACTTCTCCTTTCCACCGTCTAGCCATGTCATTACGGCCGATAGAGGTCCGTGTTTTAACGGGACTCTCACGAAGGCGAAGTGGTGCAATAAGCGAGCGCTGACTTTATTTTCATGCAGTGCTGAGCACTACTCGTCAACGCGGACGATCGAAATCAAGACCATGCTACTACCTCTCCATGGTTAAGGTGTGATATATCCTACTATGGCGAAAGATGCCCCAAAATGCAACGTGCGCAGTGGGATTTCTGCAAGTAGTCAATAGACAATAGCAAGCATGGCTCCCTGACTGGTGCCCCAGCGCGTGCAAGTGCGTGCAACTTGCGCGTGAACATAGCTTGGGCAAGCTCGTTCCAAATAAATTAATTTTAGCGAAAAACCAAACAACCAAATAAATTAATTGTAGCAGCGAGGAGGCGCACGGAAAATCCTGGAGAATCTATCCCCGTCTCTTCTGCCACCTTGGAACTACCGCCGCGCCTTCTCTTAGGCGTGGGAGTTGCGAATACTTAGTTTACCTTTAAAGGGGTACTGAAGCGAAATTTCAGCGCTCATTTTCTTACTTGAATGTGTTGCATGTTGCACCCTAATCTCAAAAACACCAGTCTTCCGTTGAAAGGCACAAGAAAACTAATTTTAAAGCTAAATAAACGATCTTCCAATGTGCACCTGGTGGATGCATGCGGAGCCTATTTGGGAGGTAGTCTAGCAACGTTGTGGAATCTGCTACGTAGTCGTGACGTAGCAGATTCCTCTGGAGCAGCGCCGCTCTTTGGAAGTACGCTCAACTGTTTAAAGTCACCTCGGCCTGAACGTGTTTGCCCCTTTTCGAATGAATGCGAAAGCTTGATAATGTGGATGCTTGGGCAAGTTGGTAATTCATGCTTGGATGGAACAGCGCGGATGAACAGTCACACTCACATGCACACAAGAAGCAAACAGACTCGCAGCGCTGACTTTCAACTCAGTTCTATATTTCTTCTTCCTCAAATCTTCTTCTTCACCTTTGCCGTTAATGAGAACAATTTAAATTGTTACACACCAGAGACCAAATAGCCAATACACATTAAAAATAACTAATAATTAAATAAATCATGCAAAGACAACTAAAGAAAATAATACTAAAAAATTAAAAATTAAATGTAAAAAATAATAAAGCGAAAAATTTCTCATCACTCTTGGTGCTTTGATGATATCTCTAGATAAACCAATAGAACCCTTTCAAAAGTCAGAGTCACCTTGTGGCAGTCCCATGAGCTCCAATATTGCCGCTCTAATGGCGGGGATAGAAGATCATGCTCGGCTAAATCAAGCACCCTCCATTTCGTGAGTCGAAGGTGACGTAAGGGGACCAACACCTTTTCCCCTTTCTGCTCTATGCTTTCAAAGACGTTCGCATTTTCTGGTGCGGAGAAGCTGTGTAGTGCCGCCATTAAAGCGTCGGGTTTGGCTCTGCACAGGGTGGGTAGACTGACTTTCGGGAAGGGTCTATTCCTTCTTTGACAAAGCTACGGATGATACACTAACACATTGTTTGTCCAACCTGGCTTTGTCGAAAGAAGCTTTGTCAAAGAAGGAATAGACCCCTTTCCGGAATTCAGTGCCATCTCGTGACTCAAATGGCAGTTTGACTTTTACCGTACTAATGGCGGCGATGAACCTGTGGTCTGCAGTACTGTATAAGGCACCGTCACTTTCGCAAGTCAACGGTGAATGAGAATGCGCGCGTCACTGACCAGTTCTTTTTAAATCTCTTTCAGTGGCGATTGCGAAAAAGATCCAACCAGTAAGAACGAAGCGCCAGCCCACATAGACGCCTTGATAAAATTCTATACATCAAGGGGCTTTGAAGCCGAGTGTGTGCTGCTAACAGATTGACTGGGCCCGAGTTAGGAATGAACGCTTACGCAGCTCTTGCATCCGATTCCTGCTTACGTCGCGCTAACATCTAGAATGTATAGGCATCGAATCATCTGCTTAGGAGCATCTTCAACTTCTTCTTTCATCACTAAACAGATGGCCGCCATTAGTATAGCACATATGCCATTTTTCAGCTGATGATAGTGATCAAAGTTGCCAGTCTGAATTCCGGAAAGGGTCTATTGGTTTATCTAGAGATATCATCAAAGCACCAATAGTGATGAGAAATTTTTCGCTTTATTATTTTTTTAAATTTAATTTTTAATTTTTAATTTTTTTGTATTATTTTCTTTAGTTGTCTTCGCATGATTTATTTAATTATTAGTTATTTTTAATGTGTATTGGCTATTTGGTCTCTGGTGTGTAAAAATTTAAATTGTTCTCATTAACGGCAAAGGTGAAGAAGTTGAAGATTTGAGGAAGAAGAAATATAGAACTGAGTTGAAAGTCAGCGCTGCGAGTCTGTTTGCTTCTTGTGTGCATGTGAGTGTGACTGTTCATCCGGGCTGTTCCATCCAAAAATGCGAAAGCGCGAAAGTCAACCAGACGCCATGATGGACTCGTTGAGGCACGTCGCGGGGTTGCTCGTGTGACTTTGCTGTACACTTCAAAGCCGCTCACACGACAGGTGAAACGCCCGTCACCCCGCGCGCACTTCCAACGGCTCGGTTGTAACGCGCTGACGGTATTAGCCCCGTGCGTGACCGAAAGCGTCGCTGTGGTCGGCCTTCCACGATTGGCCGAACGCTGACTGTGACGTGGAAAGGGGATTATCATCGACGGAAATAAGAGGAATGAAAGAACTTTAATTTTGACGGTGTTGGCAGTGTTCCTTTGAGAGCGCAATGATTTCAAGCTTCCACCATGCTAATAACAAACACCATCGAACTTATTGTTTGCAAGGTAATGACGTCACAAGGGGGAACCACAGGAGGGCGCCACCAAAACTTCTCGCCGCTAATTGACACCACTACAACGCTGACAACGCCACCAGCGGCAAAGCTCATAACCAAGCCTGTCTTGCCACGTCACGGATGCGGGGAGTCTTTTTTGTTGTTTTTGTTTGCGCCGGATATCCCATGACGCATCGCGCCCTCCGCTCGCTTCTCTTCGAGCGCACCGTTTGGAACGAAAAATATAGCCAATCGTTCAAAATACAAACGTGCGATTATGAATTACGGTTATTATCCGTCATGCTTGACCCATTTCCGAATGAAATTTGAATATTTCAATTTTTGCTTCCGTACCCCTTTAAGCTGAGAGTGGAGCCATTGCCGCAGGCAGGAGAGCATGAGACTCCGGATTTGAAACGTTTGTCCCCAGAACGAGCACTCGCGCTAGAAAAGAACGTCTCAAAGCCAGGAGCGTGGGCTCGCTCGCGCTTGTAGCTGAATCGCCGAATTTTGCAAGGGTTAAAGGGGTCATGAAACGATTTTCCTACTTCTTCCTCCTTAGCTTTAATCCTCAACTCAAATGCGAATTGTGAAATCACGTGGTCGTGACATTCCTTCGGCACCGGTGCGATGACTCCTAGCTTCCACCGTGCTTTTTATGCACACCATAGAACTTGTCATTCCCCAGTGACAATAAGTTCCGTCAGGGCACTCATTGGCCACGAACGCGAATCCAAATATTCGTCGACGGATTGATTGTTGACGAGCGCATACGTCCGATTGACGCAGTTCTCGTGTCCAATGCGTGAGCTGGGCTCTGCTGACGTCAGTTTGGCGCCGGTGACGCGCCTTTGGAACCGCGGATGTATCATAGTGAAAAGGCGGAGAGCTTTCGAAGGCAAGAAGGTACAAAATAGTCCGCTATATTTTCAAATGTTCGTACCGAAAAGCTGGCTTTTGACTTTCTAGCCTCTTTCTTTTGGCCAACTAAACGATATGCGATTAGTAAAGTCCCAATTTAAAATCATTCATCCCAACCCAAAATTCGTTTCATGGCCCCTTTAAGGGCACAGCTCGCGTTTTTAACCGTCTACACAGGCGCCTGATTTGGATGAACATCGGCAGTGCGAGCTCTACGAGCTGGTACTAGAACACGTCACCAATCGGTAAATTCAGGGGTTTCATCTAGTGCAAAAAAAAGGAAACAGAGTAAGGACTAAACACGGACGGTTATTCGATAGATTTTTTTTTCGGCAGCAGCATATGCGTTAAAAAAACACAAACCAATCACACTAAATTATATGAGCATCAAACACCTATTCCACGCACTTAACATGTGGCCTAAAGGGGTAGGGAAACGAAATTTCAGCGCTCATTTTCTTGCTTGAATGTGTTGCATGTTGCACCCTAACCTCAAAAACACCAGTCTTCCGTTGAAAGGCACAAGAAAACTAATTTTAAAGCTAAATAAACAATCTTCCAATGTGCACCTGGTGGATGCATGCGGAGCCTATTTGGGAGGTAGTCTAGCAACGTTGTGGAAGTACGCTCTTTGGAAGTACGCTCAACTGTTTTAAGTCACCTCGGCCTGAACGTGTTTGCCCCTTTTCGAATGAATGCGAAAGCTTGATAATGTGGATGCTTGGGCAAGTTGGTAATTCATGCTTGGATGGAACAGCGCGGATGAACAGTCACACTCACATGCACACAAGAAGCAAACAGACTCGCAGCGCTGACTTTCAACTCAGTTCTATATTTCTTCTTCCTCAAACCTTCAACTTCTTCACCTTTGCCGTTAATGAGAACAATTAAAATGTTTACACACCAGAGACCAAATAGCCAATACACATTAAAAATAACTAATAATTAAATAAATCATGCAAAGACAACTAAAGAAAATAATACTAAAAAATTAAAAATTAAAAATTAAATTTAAAAAATAATAAAGCCGACACGCCGGGTTGGAGGTTGCTGGTCCGGCCTTTCTTCCTCGACTTCAGAGGAAGACGAAGCCGAGGGGTCGTACTGGTAGGGCCGGAGGCCGAATCCCCTTTCCGAAAGGAATACAGAGTGGGCGGTGTCGGTCTCCTCATCCTCACTTGTGTCTTCGTTCCCGAGAAAATCGTCCTGAAGCGCCATTGCAGTGGGCCAGACGAACACGACGCAGACGACGCGACGACGCGCGCACAACCGATTTCACACTCTCACATGACAGGTGAAACGCCCGTCACCCCGCGGGCACTTCCAACGGCTCGGTTGTAACCAGTGTTGGACAAAATACTCGATAAAAGTATTTAAGTTAAGTTACTAAATACCTGCTTCATAAAGTATTTAAAATACTACTCAAGTTACATTCACTGTAAAGTATCTTGAGTAGAGTACAAATACTTAGAAATGTATTTCAGTTACTTTTGAAGATACTTCCGCATTGCTTAATTTCTATCAAAGTAATTGACAACGACAATTACGCAGCTACGCAAATCTCGGTTACCAGAATGGTTTATTAGCACGCAACAACACAAAACGGGGGAAAAAAAGTATCGTAGGGCTATTTTATGCAGTCCGACTATAACGAGCAAAATATTGTCACGAATGATAAATGATGAGGCGGCAAATAACTGAAGAAACTAAGTGTTTAATGGGGCTAACTTGTTCCCAAAACAAAATAGAGAAAGGCTAGCGTCGCAGGCGTCGATGTCGGCAAAACAGCAGGATCGACCGCTGGGGCGAGACTGACTCCGGACCGCCACTCGGAGCACCTTTTGTACCCGCGTGGGTTTCTGGAACATTCGACGTAGAAAGTTCGGCGCGTAAAACATTCGTAACTCGATCAGATGACAAAATTCTCGAACTTACCAGAATGTCAAGTTGAAGGAATAAATAAAAGACAAGTCCGCTTTCTGGTATCGAACCCGGAGCCTCCGGGCGAGAGCCTCTGCGCAAGAGCCAAGCGCGGTAACCATTCGCCCACGCGCTCGCTGGGCAACGCGCGTGGCAATATCACTGATAGATGTTACAAAACATTTCTGGGACAACAAGAGGTCGCTTTAGCTATTGGGGAGGAGATCAGACCGTGGCGCTCCAAGCGGTTAACTTTAGAACTAGATGGATGGGGACAACAAATACAATGGCTCAGCGCTCGGCCGACTTCGCCGAACGCGGCGTCAGCGTTCGGCTGGAGTTCGTGTTCTCCGGTGAGGGGGAGGAGGGGCTCTTTTGTTACCACTCCGGCCTGCATGAACAATGCAGCATGCACGGTGCCCAGCTCAGTACAAAAGACCAAGGGGGTCAAGTTTGCATCCTCTGACGGCTGCTTTCGGGGGAGATCCGGCACTTAACGTCACTTCCCTAATTGTTGGTATTTTTCCATTACACTTTGCCCGCGCTCTATTAAAAAAGATGACACGAACATGCTCACAAGGCCTGTGGGCATGTGCACAGGCCTTGTGTTGGGTAAACACCGAGGTGTGGGGGTGACAAACGGGTCAGAGGGCTTCGCCAATAGTGACATCGCTGAATATCACATCCTGTGGCGCACCTCCATATTCTCTATACGGGGAGTTCACTATAAACGAACTTGGGACGCGGATATGAGTAAATGGATAACAAAGAGAACCCACATAATAGCCACGGCAGTGGTCGCGCCTTCTTCAAGTAGGTTGTGTTCAGAAAAGCACTCAACGTTGGGGGACACTTTGTCGGCATTTTGAGAGGTCATCCAGCTCCTAGTTCGTTTCCTGTACTGTTCCCTGCTTATCAATGCTCGCTTACAGACAGTGTTCGCGAGAGCAATAAGTGCCGGACTGACAACACAAAGAAAAGAAAAAACCTCGACGTTTCGCCTTAGCGAGGTCAAATATACAAAAAGCAAAACAAAAATGTCTACTTTTTTGTGTGTGTCCACTTCTCATTTTCTTCTATTTGTTATTTTCTTGACACTCAAGTCTGCATTGTCCTCGTAGGTCGTTTCCCGGTCTGCTTCCGCCTCAGAGTGGCATCTTTATTTCTGTAAAACCACACCTTTTGTTTGAGGATTTTTTTGGGGGGAAACTTTATAGAAACAAAAGGCGCCTTTGGGAAGGCGAGGGGAGAACCTTCATTGTACGAACTTTGGGCTGAAATATGAGTCACAGTCGGCAAAAAAGCGATATTTTCACAAGCTCAGTTAAAGTCACCGTAGCTAATCGGAGCTAGCAACAGGATTTGGTTGCTCGAAAGAATGTTCACGTTTGCTCGTGCCACGCCCACGCCACCTCATACCGAAAAACTCGGAAAATGGCGGAATGTCAAAAATGTATTTAAGATAATGAGTACAAGATACTCGGAATTGTAATTAAAATAGAGTATTAAATACTTTCCATCAAAGGTATTTGCAAGATACCAAGATACTCCAAAAAGTATTTAAGATACAGTATCTTGAGTAGAGTATTTGAGATAGGCACAAGTCTGGTTGTAACGCGCTGACGGTATTGACACCACTCCAACGCTGACAACGCCACCAACGGCAAA
Organism: Ixodes persulcatus; assembly: GCA_013358835.2. Classification (NCBI taxonomy): domain Eukaryota; kingdom Metazoa; phylum Arthropoda; class Arachnida; order Ixodida; family Ixodidae; genus Ixodes; species Ixodes persulcatus. Next base: position 204,487 of record JABSTQ010010274.1, read on the forward strand.
GCTCATAACCAAGCCTGTCTTGCCACGTCACGGATGCGGGGAGTCTTTTTTGTTGTTTTTGTTTGCGCCGGATATCCCATGACGCATCGCGCCCTCCGTTCGCTTCTCTTCGAGCGCTCGCTCGAGTGCACCGTTTGGAACGAAAAATATAGCCAATCGTTCAAAATACAAACGTGCGATTATGAATTACGGTTATTATCCGTCATGCTTGACCCATTTCCAAACGAAATTTGAATATTTCAATTTTTGTTTCCGTACCCCTTGAATAGTAAAATTGTCTTTAGGCCGGTTCAGACACTTGCGTTTGAGTGCGTTTGACTGCGTTGCGTCGAGAACCGAAAGCGAGTCACGGCACATCTGTGCTTCGTATGAAGCGTGGAATCCAATTCAAAGAATCATCTTGGCACGCGATATAAGCAGCAGGGATGCCTTGGTTTCTCGCAGCCGCAACGCAGTCAAACGCAGTCAAACGCAACTGTCTGAACCAGGCTTTACGCTTTCCCTAAACGCAAGAAAATTCGAAACTAGAAATTACAAACTAAATTTGTGTTTGGCCTTTTTTTGAGATAACATTTTTTTTTTTTTTTTAAAGTCAGCCGTGCGTAATCCTCAGAATGTTTTATTCTTAGTTTCCTTAACGTTTCCTACCCAGTGTTCTGTACCATGAATATGTCCCTCTGATTGAAGATATGTATTGTTAATAGACCGACCTCACAGCGAGTTTCACTACGCCACCGGTGCCGCCATGCATCGTGCGAACTGTTGCATAGCCTCCTCTACTCTCACAAAGCCTGGCAGTACGACGACGGAGCCATAGAGTGCCCGGTCGCGGATTTCGAGCACTAGGATCTGGTAGCACAGAGCATTTCTTGGGGAACACAACGCACAACTTTTGCTGCGGCGAGGACCCGAAGCATGATTTTCAATCTTGACGAGAAAAGAAGCGGTAGCGCGAGGAACGCGAAAAGCACGAGCGGACATTCCATCGCTCGGGAGAATTGTGTTTCGGCGTCTCGCCGCACCAAGGCGCCCGTTACATGCCTCTGCTCTCATCCGTTGTCTGCCGCTCTACCTTTCTCACTTTCGGCGGCCGCGTCTCGTGGCGATATGCCAGGCTTTGTCGGCATTAGCGGCGAGATGTTTTGGTGGCGCCCTCGTTTGGTTCCCTCTCGTGACGTCATTGCCTTGCGAACAACAAGTTTGATGGTGTTTGTAATTAGCAGGGTAAAAGCTTGAAATCATTGCGCCCAAGAACCAACACTGCCAACACCGTAGAAATTGATGTTCTTACATTACTCTTATTTCTGTCGGTAAGAAAACCTTTGACGACGTCATAGTCAGCATTCTGCCAATCGTAGAAGGCCGACCGCAGCGACGCTTTCGGTCGCGCACGTCGCCAATAGAGAAGGCTATGACTGTATTCTTTCTGCGCGAGCGAGAACGCCGCTGATGGTCTGTACGAGCAGAGCACAAAGCGGCACGAGCTGTCTCGTGAATTTGCGCCTGCCTCTTGTGAACTAAAGTCACTGCTATGAACTAGAGTTATGGCGGCGTCACGCATGTGTGGAACGCTTTGTGAGATCGATTTCTCGAAAGTACACACGTAGTTTGTTTTAAACAGTCTGTTGTGTATATTCTTTCTTTCTGTATTTTCTCCGACACCCTTTTATTTATCAAGTACGCCTTAGCTAACAGCCGTAGTTAACTTATTGCTTCTTTTATATTTTGGCATCCACTATGACAGCTCAATTGGCTCGAGTCCTTTATGGATAATATGTCCAAAGATAAAGCAAAAACAATGTTTCACAAATAAGATGAATAACCACAAAAGAAGGAGAAGAACTATGAGTACTTTCTGAGACGAGAGCGTTTGTACAGTGTATAAAATAAAGACCTATTCCTGTTCTGCTTTTCTTTTTTTGTCTTTCAATTCTTTATTAAAAATGAATGCCACAAATTCGAGTCTCCATTGTTTCCAACGGTTCACGACGACGCGACGACAGTACAAGAGAGAAACAACCTTTTGGGAAAATAACTAAAAGTTAAAAGAGAACAAAGAAGGTGAGGAAGGTAAGAAAGAGACACGCCTTGATAAAATAGTTTCAGGGTAAAATAGCCGCGTCGGGGATATGAAGCGTGCGCGGGGTTTGGCTCGACTGGGCTCCCCACGTTTCTCAACTCTCAGATAAACGCGTTGAGGGGTACGAGCCCCGTTCAACCCAATAGCTGACAGTGCGGTGGGAGTCACGTGCTCGCCGGACCGATCAACCCCCCTCCCTTTCATAACCTGACCCAGCTCTCTGCGCTTCGGCGCATGGGCGAGAGCGTGATCACGTGGCCAAAGATCGAGGTATGACTGGTTAATCGAGCTCGTAGCTTCCACCCCGCCGTCAGCTCAGGGATGAGCGGAGTGTAGGGGGAAAAAAGGAGGGAGGCGGTAGGGATAGAAGACTAGGCTGCTGGGGATAAGAAGGTGAAGAGAGAGCAGACCGGGAAAGAGGAAAGCGGGAGAGGGGGAGGGAGGAGGTGGAGGGCGAAGACGGGGACGAGGGTTACGAGCCCCTCGGGCCAAATATTCGTCGGGAGAATTCGAATCTCCGGCAGCCGTAAGTCAAAAGGAGTGCGCCAGGCGCTTCATTTTGGGGTGGGGGACAGCATCGGGAAAGAGGCCTCAGCCCTGCGGCCCCTGTCTACCTATAAGTGAGTCCAGCGGACCGCTGGTGTTGAGTTGGGAAAGGGAGGGGAAGGGAGGGGGGGGGGGGAATCCGCTATTTCTCTTCGTCAGAAATATGAGTTTGTTTCGGATGGTGATTTCTAACTTGATATAAAAGGAGAACTTCGCGCTGCGTGTTTAGTTCCTGCTGCCCGAATAATTTGTTTGCTTTGGGAAGAGAGTTTAAAGACCGACCTACGGAACCATTTTCCGCAAGGTAGGAAAATGCCCCTCGCGCCCCTCCTCTTCTCACCCTCTCCCAAAATTCACGTAATGGCAGGGGCTTAAGCCGACACGAAAGAAGCCCCGGCCATCACGTGACTTTTGGGAGAGGCTGAGAAGAGGAGGGGCGCGAGGGGCATTTTCCTACCTTGCTGAAAATGGTTCCGTAGGTCGGTCTTTAAAGGGGAAATGCAACAATTTTTGCACTTTGCGCAAATACCGCTTAAAACGGATCCCTGACGTTAATGACCTATGAAACAAGCGTTCGTTTTTCACCCCACGCAATAGAAGTCCCAGAAAAAAATTAAAGAAAAACGAGTAACGTTCACCCCCTCGACTCGCAGCCAGAACAAGCGGCCACGTGATCTGGCGCCGATTATATGCCGCCAATGTTGATCATAGCCACGCGCTGGGGTTGGCAAAGCACAGGACACGCGCTGAGTTCCAGACATTGTTATGGCTCGGCTATTGTCGTCGTTGCAGCGATTGGACACGGGCCACTATCCGAATGCTTCTCAAGCTAGTAATTATCACGAGCCCAAATCGAGTGCCCACGCAATGCTCGGGTCCAATCTATGAACCGCATTCGAATGTCGTCATATGGGTGCACTGCGATCTCACGTTACGTCATCAAATTATGCAAAGGAGAGATTGAATGAAAATGATGGTTTTTGTCCTTCAAATTACACCGCAACAAAAGAGTTTCTTGGCGAGTGGCGTTGCGTGTGAGTATTCTTGAGTCCCAGGTGTGCCAGTAAGCTCGTGGAAAGTGAAAAACATTCCAATTGAATATCATTGCACCGCCCCTTTAAGAAGGGTCGTTGCTTCATCCAGGCCGTGTTGATTGGTTCATGGTATTTTTCGTATAGCTAAATTGAATAACGTTATGTGCAGAAATAACTTATTTTCTTTTTAAATTTTATTGCCTAAAGAAGGGTGACTCCAAGACACGGATATAAATATAAATGATCATTTATCATTTGCAACGCAAATATGCCGTTTATTTGGTTATCATATAAAATGGTATCACAGGTGTCAGTTTAACACAAAAATTTGTAGTTACAAAAAAAAAAACCTAGAGCAGTAGCAATACAATGCCACAGCTTGTTTTATTTATAATTAAAAATGAAAACAATTATTACACTGAATAAGAGATCACTACCAGGAAAATGTTTCGCTACTGGCGGACTGAATACCGCGTTTGGCATTCGAAAGACGGAAACTGCACTTTATCAATAAGCACGCGAGTACCGTAGCAATGCGAGCTGTTCAGGTTTTCCGACAAAAATATCCAAAACTCGTTGCCAAAAAAAAAAAATATTCTGTAATATTTTTTACATTTATCGGCATTCCACCTGGTTGAAAGAACCATATCGAATGTAATTTATTGCGGTGCATTCTCGCCATCATTTGTAGCTTACTCGATGAACCTAATAAAGGCACTAATAGAACTTGAGGCATATACGTATATCAGGCACGCACGGGAATGTGAGAGTACGTGCTTGTTGGTGGCTTATATGACGTTTATAATAAATTATGAAATTTAGCTTTTACCGACAAACGTTCTGCGTTCCAAAAAGGCTCTTGGTTTATGCATGACCCAATATTATACTACATTTTAGAATTTCAATTGCAGTAATAGAGGACAGGACGCCGTTGTGATAATTTTTACATTTTAAATTGCCGATTTTTTTTTCTTTCTGCGCTGTTACGTTTAATGCTAAATAGGATCTACACTCCCTAGCGCCCTCAGCGCAAAGACACTATCGGCACTTTATCGCATTGTTTTCAAAACGGCATTGGCGGGCGTCAAATTTTGCCACTTTGGTTAGGGTCCCAAGTGGCCACCTTTTATCATAACAGTGACTTCGATTCTAAAAGAGAAAAACAAAATGGCGACTTGCTTGCGCAAACAGTGTCGCGCGCCATGTACGCAAGGCTTCCAGACAACCACAAAAACCGGGTCCTCGTCATCGAAAGCTTTTCTTTTTTTTTTTTTTTCAGAAGATTGAAAAAATACATATATACCGCCCCTTTCACTTTAGAGCGTTTTTTTTTCCTTGATTTGCGACGTCTCGCTTGAGACAGGGGCCTAAAATACAACGCGGGTGTTGTATTTTAGGTCCGAATGGACCTAAAATACAACACCCCTGGTCCCTTACCCTGTTGTGCACTGTTCACACCGATGTGTTGATCGAAGTTTGCGATTATGGCTCGCGATCGAAGTGATATACGGCGGTGCATCCCCAGGTGTATCCTAAATTTCAATTGCGCACTCCTCCCGTTACCGACTTTTTGCTTCGCCAATACACGTCAGATATTTTTAAGCGCCTCTTTTTTTTTTTTCCACTCGCCAGATGCGGTCCAGCCTGAAATAAAATAGAGTGGGCCCGGGTAAAATCCGCTGACGCAGCGGTATGGGACTGTCGAGTTATATCCCCTGATTATGATTGTCTAGTTTTCTTTTACCATTCCCCGCATCTGTTGTCCCGCACTGAAGTAGTGAATAACTTCTTTTTAAAAAATACTATTTCTTACATTTTATTTCTGGTAGGAAGGCGAACTGGTACTTTAATTGAATTAGGGATAACCTATATTGTAGATGTTCGCGAGTTCTAATAGTACACAATGAATTACGAGTTATAAATGTATCCTATGCACTTGTAGCCTATATGTGACACCTCTGGGAAGTAAGTCAGTGGCAATATGGGCTGGCCAAGTTTCGTGATAGACCACAGGGGTAAGATGCCGCAGGGGGTACCTCCGGCACGCTAAGCTTTGAAACCGGCTGCTACACCGCCACAATAGAAATATGACAGTCAATTCCAACCCTTTTTTCAACAGCTTAACGTACCCGGGGATCACCACACGTCTTCTGTGCCTCTGCGGCCTAAACGCCGCCGGTCAAGTTCATATAGCCGCAGACTGTACCTCTCAGGAAACATATCCTTTGTTCTGCTCATAAATAAATATACTCAGTGATACATAACCACTCATACCGATTCAAATTTTATGTTTATATACACGCCAATATAAGATTACACCGCTATAAGCGATCACGTTCTGGCCACTTGCAAATCCAGCGGACTCCTGAGGACAAGAACGTGCCATTGCAAGCTTTCGAAGGTTACTGTTCCATACATACTGCGGGTATTTACGCACTAAAGAGGCCAGCAAGGACGTCAGGTTTCCATCTTATGAACATAAATAACCTGGTGAAATTGAACGTATTGAGGCTACAATTGTCTAGCAAAAGTTTTGTTCTTTCACCCATTTCGCCAAGCTATAACTTATAAATTATGACACCCAACCCACACGCACTCATGCACGTACAAACCTCAGTGAGTTTGTTTTGGTACTTGAGACTTATGACGGCATCCGTGGCATTTTCGCTTGCTGTGTGCGTTTCTTTAATCCCGAGTTTCAGAATGTACACGGAACCCTTGCATTCGGGGCCCTGAAAGTCTAACAATAAACGCCAAGAGGAATCGCGAAGAGCAAAAAAATTGTTAGTTTACGTCCTTTCGCTTTTATCCTGTCTGGCAATCTCCAAGGGCTGTCATAGAAATCATTCACACCTGATACATTGATGCTGCTCTGACAAAATAGAGGACACTAAATAAACATTGGAGTAATGCTATGTAGGGCTGAGCGTCGATTTAAATTTTAACTGGATCAATCGCCACCTTTTAATCGATTAATTAATCGATTAATCGGTCTCGGTCATTCCATGCTTAAGATATTTCTTTTTTTTAAAAAGGTCAAGTGTAAATGTTATTATTATTTATTTATTTTTTGCCTTTGCTGAATATGTCATAAACGAAACAATGTATAACTTTGATTACGAATCAAGCTCCATGTATGGTTAAGAATAGTTCAAAAAGACTCACACTCACAGATTATTACTTCAGCTTCACGAGACAAAAAAAAAAGTTCGTTGATTATCCCCGGCAAGAGCGACATCTTTTGATTGTTCACAATATAGTTTCCGCTGTGCTAAACGGAGACTCGGACGGCGTTTAAGTGGCGGGGACACGTGTAACCATCTGCACTTGTGAGTTACAAATCTTTCCCTACAGTTTACTTGAGGCTAAAAATTTGGTCTAAAGTTTGCCCTTCAAACGTTGTACCACGTCCTGAATGATGAAAGCGTGGAATTTTTATTTTCTTTTGGTTCGTAGAAATTTTACCGATTAACCGGTTAAAAAAATTAATTGGGATTAAAGCATTAGTCAATTAATCGATAGAATAATCGATCGATTGCTCAGCCGTAATAATAAATGTTTAATATCGTGCAACAATATTATCTGGTTATCTTAAGTAGCGTTATGCACGAATACTTCTTCATTCACATGCGAATTTTTCACGAAAAAAGTACTCCTCAGTCAGAACCAATATTTTGGGATATTATGCGAAACTCTTGGCACACGCACAAAAATGTACAAAACAAAGCAGTGACTTAACCTCAGATTACGACACTGGTGTAGCAATGCAAAAGAAGAATGCAAAGCTTTCATTTCATTTATTTACCCTCAGGGCATAAAGCATTACAGAGGGGGAGTGGGGGTACAATGAGTCGCTAGTAAAAAAAAAATCACGTGGGAAAATTAATAAAAATCACGATTAACAAAATCAAGTAAAGATACTAACCAACGCCTTTTTGAAAAGAACACTGTCTACAATTGAAACAATGGGGGCCGGAAGGTGGTTCCATTCATAGGATGTGCATGGTACAAAAGAATGGTAAAAAGCACTGCAATTTGAATGAGGGATGCCAACTTTATGTCGATGATCGACTCGTGATGAGACATAGAAAGGAAGTTCAAAAATCCCTTCTCGCAGTGTAACATTAGTGTAGTAAATTTTGTGAAATAGGCTTAACCGAGCGATTTTTCTGCCGTACTGAGAGATGTGGAAGTGAAAGGTTAGCCTTCATTGACGATATACTTGCGGTTCGATGATAGTTAGAGCAAATGAAACGTACTGATCTGTTTTGTATGGCTTCAAGTGATGCAATTAGTGAAGGTTGACCAGGGTCCCAAATAGATGATGCATACTCTAGCTTTGGTCGTACGAGTGTTTTGTACAGTATCACCTTTAAGGATTGGGGTGCCAATGAAAAGCTTCTCCTCAAGTATCCCAGCATGCGATTTGCATTGTTAGTTACGTTATCTGTGTGATGTTTCATGTTAGGTCAGACGTGATATGTACACCCAGGTACTTATACTCCGAGACCGACTGTAATGCAATTTCTTTAATATTATAATCTAAAGGCACTGCTGTACATCTGGATACGCGCATAGATTTACATTTAGTTGAGTTTAATTGCATTGACCATGATTCGCACCAAAGTTACACCGCATTAATATCATTTTGTAACTGTCTTGATTCAAGGTTATTGGTTACTTCGCTGTATAGGACGCAGTCATCAGCGAAAAGTGAAATATTGGATGAAATATTAGATGGTAAGTCATTCATATAGATTAAAAATAGCAAAGGTCCTAAGACTGAACCCTGCGGTACTGCGGAAGTGACAGAAACAAAAGTGGAACTAAAGTCATTGATGGCAACCAATTGTTTGCGATTAGTCAAGAAAGAATGTATCCAGGTGAGAACTTTAGGATCGATATTTAGTTTATTGAGTTTCAACAGAAGTAGTTTATGAGACACTTTATCAAACGCTTTTGAAAAATCTAAGTAGATGCAATCTATACTTGACCTCCGGTCAAGTACAGATTGAAGGTCATGTGTTAACGATGCAAGCTGTGTTTCGCATAATAATGATTTCCGAAAAACCATGTTGAAATAGACAAAAGAAGCAGTTTGAATCTAAGAAATTTACTAAATTGGAATAAACTATATGCTCAAGAAGTTTGCATGGGACACTGGTCAATGATATAGGGCGAAAGTTTAGAGGACTATGTTTATCACCTCCCTTGTGAACAGGAACCACCCTGACGACCTTCCAATCATCAGGTAAAACACCGAACTGCAGGGATTGAGTAAATATAGCAGAGAGCAAAAGTGACGTACTCATCTTCGTGTTTTTTAGGAACTTTATATTAATATCGTCGATTCCTGCTGATGATGAAAGTTTAAGGGAATCAATTATTTTAACAATGCCCTTAGGATCAACCGCTAGCGGATACATTGACAGGTAGTCATAAGATGTGCAATCAGAAGTCGGAGAGCTTGAAAGAACCGAGAAAAAACTTTCAAATGCATCATTGAGAAATTTAGCGCAATCCACACTAGCAATGAGACTACCATCATCGGCCTTCAATGACACTGAAGTTTTACCGTTTTCTTTCGTGTCATTCCAAAACTGTTTAGGATTATTTATTAACATTGACGGTAAGGTGCAAAAATATATTTTTGGCTTGATCTACAGCAGTTTTATATGAATCAGCAGCAGTGTAATAAGTGACCCATCGTCGACCAGTCAAATCTTTTTTCGCAGCACGAAATGAACGCTTCTTATTGTTACGCAATCTATTGAGCGCTCTATTAAACCATGCCGCGTCTGAACTGGAATACACCTTCCTGAGAGGGATATGCAAATTTAAAAGTCGTTCAAGTTCCATCTTGAATAAGTTCCAATTATCCTTAACAAGACGCTCATGAAAGCGAGGTAAACAAGTTTCCATAAAAGTGCACAGGTCCCTATTAACTGCCTCAAAGTTAGCTTTACCGTAGTCTCGTACACGTTTGAACGTATTTGGTACAGCCGTCGACGGCATTTTTATATCAAAATGTAAAAGGCAATGATCACTTAGACCCGGTAAATGTAATATGGACGAGACTAACTTCGGGCATGTTGTTAGGATAAGGTCTAGTATATTTGCTGATGAGCTGGTAGTGCGGGTAGGTTTGGTTACCAATTGCGAAAGACTATAATCAGAACATAAATCTGCAAAATTATTGCTTTCCAAAGAAATGGCTGAGCAACTGGGGAAATTCCAGACCACACCATGGTAGGAAAATTAAAATCACCCATAAGAATAATGCGCGAAGTAGGGAAGCGAGTGATTATCTTATTGAGTGAGTCATGTAAATCTTCACAAAAACACTTGTTCGCACTTGGAGGGCGGTAACAGACACCCAATATCAGTCGCTTGTGCTTTACACACAGGTCGATCTAGACAGTTTCAGTTTGGCTACATACATCAATGATTGAAGATGCATACATAGACCCCTTTCGAAATACTGCCCTCTGTTGGCAGCTGTGGAATCCCTGCACAATGGCGGGCTAAAGCCGCAACGTCACGGCACACTTTATGCGTTTGGTTGAAGCGGAAGAAAAAACAAACCCACAGAAAAAGGCGATGAGCGCAGTGACGTTGCACTTTCGACGCTGTTTGATTGGTACGTCGACTCCTAGCACTGACTGCGCTCTCACATTCGATATCTTATGGAATGACTTGCACGTGTCACGATGTGTGCTGTTCCGCCATTGTGCAGGGGTTCCGACCCTCTAATAATCGTCACGGGAATTTCGAAAGGGGTCTATTGGACCGTTTATGGCAGTTAAATGTTTCATTGTTCTGAATTTCGCTAGATAACCACCTTTCCGAGAGAACCACTATTTCACAATCACTGGAATCAATTGAGGAACTCAGATCCTCTCGACAGCGCATGACGCTGCGAACATTACAAAAAAGAACTAAAATATTACGTGTTTCGAAGGAACGCTGCGACCCAATCCCCGCTCTTACCTAGCTTGATGTCCCTTCGAGCGCGTCATGGCTGTCAGCACGATGATTACGAATAATTCGCCGTGCGCTAGAAGTAATAACCTCGTGAACCAAGTCTTCCCTCGGATCGTAAGCATATACCTTGTTGTTAACGTGTAAGGTATTAACCTTGTTGTTAACGCACGGAATACACGGATCCCAGTGAATTTCCAAAATGAATCAGCTTTATTTCGCAAGTCGCGTCGCAGCTGAAAAATCTTCATTTACAGACAAGCCTTTCGCTTTTATGAGAGGTCTGGATTGCAGAATCTTGTCTTTCGCTTTGAAAGATTAAAATTTTACAATAACCGGACGACATTCATCTTTTTTAAAATAGCCGATTCTGTGAGCACGTGCAATGCAATCGGCAGAAATTTCTAAAGTGGAAAAAGCAGCGATAACGTTTTGTTCAGTCTGAGCCCAGGTTTCTGAAGGACAGTCAACAAACCCATAAAAGATTAGATTGTCCCGACGCGATCTATCTTCCGTCTCATCTATACGAGAACGCAGTGAAACAACGTCATCCTGCACATGACCAATACCCTGCCGCACCGCGCACAATTCTTGCTGAGCTTCGTTAAGCGAGGACGCTCCATTTTCCACTACCGCCAATCTTTCGTCACTAGCGCTTAACTTAGTTTCAATCAATGCTTATCTTGTTTTTAACTCATTCACGGATGTAATCAAACTAGCCTGCCCTTCTTTAAACTTGATCGAGCGCTTGTTCAGCTCTTGCAACAGTTCAAACATTGCATTAAATTGCTGAACCTGAGATTCACTCATTGGTCCGGGGTTCATTTCAATATCGCCAGACAGCAACAGTATTTTCAAGATATCAAAACACTCGCAAGCAACTAATGCAAAATGTTTGTGCGCATGGGAACACACAAAGAAGGATGTCATCTGACTTCCTGGCGTGCAGGGAAGGAATGAACCTTTTTCACATACCGACGGCACCAGGCGGTGGCTGCACGAACTAAAAATCGAGGAAGTGACCTACCTGCGCTACCAATCGATAATGGGAGCTACGCTACCAGTTTCTTCGCTCTCCGAGCAGCGGCGCGTGCCCAACGCGACTCTAAAGAGGGGGATCTGTGGCGTCCACCCAAATGTCACGTTTTTCTTTCCGTACACTTTCTTTTTTTGTGTAACACAATTATATATATGTTGCAATTACGTGTTCTACTCGCTGATCCACAGCCTCCTTCCGAATTTCCTCGATTTCTAGTGCCGACTTCCGCCGCTTGGCATCGAGTGCTCGCGCGTGCGCAGAACGCTTCTCGGAAAAGGTCCATTGCACCAACCTGCACAAGTACGAAGCAGTAAGCGTTAGTCGACCGCATCTTGCTGTTGCTCCCAAGCCCACTACACTGTCGAACGCTTTCGCGCTGGCTTATATCGATGCTCGATGATGTTGATGACGTTGATAGCGAAGACTTGCCACTCCAGTACGGTTTAAAGATCAAAAAGTCGGTGACGGTGCTCGGGAATCCCTCGGCACATGCCAGGCAACGGACTCGGTTGTCGTGTTCACAAGCTGGAAAGGAAGCAAGGCCGGCCAAGGAATGCAGCACGGACAGAATCTGCACAAGTACGAAGCAGTAGGCGTTAGTCGACCGCATCTTGCTGTTGCTCCCATGCCCACTTTGTTATTATGTTATTGTGTTATTTATATGAAAGAGACTCGTTAGCCATCCTGAAACAGTCAAATCTAATTCGCAACTTTCACGACCTATAGGGGGCGCACTGGTGCCTGTCAAAATGGCTGTCATCTGGATGATCGTCGTAGAACAGCAGTACGAGGCTGGGTCCGCGACGCGTAAGTAATTCTAATGTTGCTATATACGAGCAGTATTAGAGCCTTACATTATTTTTTTTCACAACAGGAAGGTGTAGGCAAGCAACTTTATTCTGAAGCCTATCATCCAGGAGCTAGGGAGCACGATTCTCACACCGCGGTACCACCATCGCTGAAAGTTGCGAATTTCCGAATTCTCTCTTCTCTTTTCTCTTCTCTGCCGTTCGAGTTTGAACTAAGGAATCTCTTTAAATTACCCGAATAGTTCTTATCAACGCGCCAACCCCGAGCGAAATGTTCGCAAACGAGGAATCGCAAGTGTTAAACTCTCACGTCTCTATGATACATATCTGCCGTGCCACGCTATCCGTACACGGCGAGCAAGTTCTAAAACCATAGGAAGCCTAATTCCTCTACTACGGCGAACGCGACAGTGTGGGGAGGGTGCAGTCGCCATATCCCGGTTTCTTAATAGCGCCCAGCTCTAATGATCAGTAATGACATTTGAAGTCACGAACGAAAGAGGAGGGTGCGCCTCAAAATGGGTATCCAATTAATAATTCTCATTCGGCGCCATTTCTAAAAATCCTCCTGTCTCTTTTCCCTTTTTTTCCGGTTTCGTCGTAATGCCTACTCCCTCCCCATCGCTCTCTCGGCGAACGCCGATGAAGAGATGGGGAAATTTAACCAAAGGAGAGCAAGCGCGCACGGGTTGAAACCCCTCGCGAGTAATAACTCTAATCTCATTCGACATTCGCGTTTCTTCGCTTTCTTCTTTTTCTTTTTGTTTCTCTGTCGCCGCGTGTTTAAACGAGCGAAGGGGGGGAAAGATACATGACGCAAAAAGCGGGATGAGTGAAACGGGATACTCCCGGAGAGCAAACACGTCGAAACGTAATGTGGAAAGGCGAGACGCGTTTGAAACATAGTATGGACAAATTGCGAGAGGAGTCGGGACTAGAGTAGCTAGAGAGTTGAGGAACCCAGGCTGGAGCTCGAGCTTGCGTCGGAGAAGGAAGCATTAGAATAATAACGGGTTCCCTGGCTTCGCGTCGCGAGCCTCGGCGAAAATATTTTTCTTTTTAAACCAGCACGGGGAGAACGTTTGCGCCCATTTTTCGAGCGAAAGGTGCGCATAACAATGAGTGAAGACGGTCTAAAAAGGACGGCAAGAAAATAAGCAAAAGATGCGTCGAGAGGAAAGCGTGTCGGCACGACACGAGGAAACAAAGCAAATGCGCGAGAAAAGTGAACGAGATCCGATATGGCGTGCAGCTCTCTGGTGGGAAAGCGATAATCAATCCCCGCGCCAGGAAAAAACAGGCGGCAGCCGCATCGTCAGCGCCATCTTTCCGTCACCGAAGCCAGCGTCATCTGGCGGGAGGCTGATGAAGTTTCGGTGTGTGTGTGTGTGTGGGGGGGGGGGCGGTTACGAAGCAGGGACTATTCTCGTGGCGGTAGCTGCCTTCTTGCCCCGCTTCCGGGCAACGGGATATTATTTACGGGCACTCCTTCCTTCTCCTCCTCCTTCACACATTCTCTCTTTCTCTCAGTTTCATCGTTGTTGCGTTCTCTTTCGATCCTGCCTCTTACTCTCTTCTCGGGCATGCTGCATTAGTGCCGTTCATTCTAATTTGCGTCTTGGAAGCGGCGTGGAGCGTGCGTGTGTGTGCGTGTCGTCAAAGGCCGCGCATCGCCAGGCATGCGGGGACGGCCGCGGGAGCACCCCTGTCTCTTCATCCGTGGTCTATTGTTTCTGATGGGAGGAGTCGTCTTGTGTCTATTAGAGACTATTGTTTCGCTTTTCCTTCTTTCTTTATGACTAACGCAAGGTGGAAGTGCTGGAGGTATTTCCTGGTGGATTTTAAGGAACCATTTTGTAGTTTTGTACTGCTTGGAACGTCGAAATAGCCATATTTTTTAAAGGATACTGCGCAACCTCCTCCGAACTTATTGGATGGTGCATAATCTGCTTACAGCAGTAAAAGGTAGCAACGAAGGAACTAATTTAATATGTCATGGGTTTTCTCAACGTACGTAATACACTTCGTTTTTTACCGATACATGAGAATTCTGCCTGAGGAGCGGTTCCTTGCAATGTAACTTTTAGTGTCTTTCACACAAAAACAAATCATCTTTTAATTTTGAAAAAAAAAAAGTAGCCCAAATGCCTGTGGGCATCTGTCGAATCCACTTTTTTTCGCATTCTATTTTTTACGTAATACTCCTTGGAAAGGGTCTTTAATAAAATAAAGTGAAGGGGATGTTCAATTTACTATAGCACCACAGCTCTAGGTTCTGCAAACTTTATGAGCAAAATCATCGCAGCGCGTCCATTTTTACGGCTGAGCAGCGTAAAATATAGGAGCTTGCAACGGTAGCTTTTACATGACCACAGCTTTCACCCAACAGGCGTGCACCCACAGCTAAGTCCTCGCACATTTTGTTTTACTGAATTAAAATATAGTTGGTGGCGACGTCCGAATGCGGAAGCACAATAGAACGTCGTCAGAAGCTCTCGCCATCTGGTGGCTGCTGCGCTCATTATCAGAGTCCGTCCGCCATTGCTTGGGCAGGTGCTCCGAGCTTCTATTGGACATGAAGGCCGTGTCGGCGTTCGGAGAGGACTCGGAACCAACGAGTCGTTTTCTTGTCCGAGAAATGGCGACGTCCACTGCCGATTGATGGGGTCTTGAAAATGGTCTATCTCGCGTCCAGTCGGAGTGTATCAAACCGAGAAAGAAAAGCTGCGCGAAGCTGCGATCTTCTAAGCCAACGATAATAAGGGGGGAAAATATCGTGCCCCTGAACGGTCGGCATTTCGAAAATAGGCATTCACGAGCGAAGACATAGCTAATAAATTTAAAGTTAAAGATGCCCCGAGGAGGTTCCTGAGTTTGTCTAAACGTGGCCCCATAACTCAATCTGCTGGCTCTAAGCATCCTAGAAATTTCTAAATCGCGACGATACGCGGCATTTTCCCTATAATATGCTCCAATACCAATGCAAAATACAAAATGGCATGGGTTTGAGACATTTATTATTGTAATATGTAGATGTTTAAATGACGATTACATTCGTTACGGGGCAGTAACCATTTTGGCGTGTTGGGCCACTTGCAAAATATAAATATGAAACACATTGCATGATGGTCATTTACACATAAAAGCAGAAAATAGAGTGGCAATGTTAAATGCAGCACATGTTGAGAATTAACGAAAGTAAGGTATCGGTGAGGGCTGAAGCAACTTTCAGGACGAAGTGTCTTTAAACATGACGTTACCTCACTAAGAGAGGTTGAACTTTTGCCATTCCTCCACATGCTCGTGCTGAAACTTAGGAGCTAGCGTACGCCGTCCACACCAATCGACCACATCTGCTACCGAACTGAGTGCACGATAAGGCTCAATGTCCATTTATATCGTCAGTCAAAACGAACTGGTAATCTGAAAAAAGAAAAAAGAAAACTCAAACCAAAAGTTTAGAAACAAACAGTTCCCAACGTTTCGGGGTCGACTTGACTCCTTCTTCAGGGGTGACTAAAAATGGAATGGGACAGCGCGAGCTTCGACCTCTCCTTCCTTTCTCCGAGTTGATGTTGTGTGAACGTGACGCAGGCCATGGACGTAAATAGATGGTAAGGCCCCGAGGGACCTGTTAAGGTTCCCCGGTGTGTTCTGGATATGCCATGATTCCAAGAACAAACGTTTTCGAACATCTGGCTCCGTGTCTATCACGTGCGCGTTCCCGAAGTCGATCCGATGATCAAATACCTCGCAATGTTCCGCGACGGCGCTACGCTCGCGATCGAAATTGCGCAAATCGTTCTGGTGCTGGCGCATGCGTTCGGGAAAAGATTTAGTTTCACCGATGTAGGCGGCGGGGCACTCTGCGCACGGTATCTTATAGACCACGCCTTGTGCCTTCTCCGCACTCTTAAAAAAAAGGGTACTGTAGTACCCTCCTTAAGGGGGTAACCGACTTGCACACAGGGCAACCCCTTTTGGAGGTATCGTTACCCCCTGCATCGAGGGTGCAAACTTACCCCCTGGGTTAGGGTGCAACATTGCCTCCTTTTGGAGGTAACCTTAGTTCATGCAAAAATATTCCAAAAGCCGGGACTCATAATGATCAAAATAACTGCGCCGACTTGACATAACAAAATAAACAATTTAATCAAACGTTTCGTCTCCCATGCGGGAGACATCATCAGTGGAACCTTCAAGCAGGAATGAGAGAAAACACTTCGACAGTCCTATTTAAGCAAATCCGCGTACACATCGGGGAGGGGGCCGCGGTTGGAGTTGCAAGCCGATGAGTCACTTCGGATGAACCATGATTCGACGAACCTGCGTGGACCCCACCTTTGTTCACGCGCCAGAGTGGACGCATTCTCAAAGTCAAAACTGTGACCCGTATTCCAACAATGGTCTACGAGTTCGGTCTTCGCTCTTGTAGCATGCGTGGCCTTCGCCACGTCCCTTTTGTGTTCTTTTAGGCGGGTGCAGCGCTTCCGGCCTGTCTCCCCAATGTAGGATGCGTCACAGTCTAGACAGTTCAGTTTATACACAACGCCGCACTGGGACTCTGGGGGGGTGTAATCTTTAGGTTTCGAAATGAGGTCACGTAGTTTGCGATGGGGTTTGAACGCTGTGCGGATATTCAAAGGGGCGAGGGCCCTGCGAATAGACTCGGAAACACCTTTCAAATAGGGTATTGTTACTTGCCCTGTCCTAAGTCTTCCATTATCCTGGCTTCTTCTTTGTCCCATCTGCTTGCGCGTGTTCTCAATAAAACGTTTAGGATAATTCCGCTTCATCAACAGGTCAACAATAACAGCATCCTCAGATGCGCGCAATTGAGGATTAGAAGAAATGCGTTCGGACCGATGTAGAAGGGTTTTTACGACAGCCCTTTTACGTTCGGCAGAATGATGCGAGTTAAAGTTTAAGAGATTGCCTGTTTCGCAAGCTTTGCGGTACACTGTTGTATCTAAGCGACCAGTACTATTTCGGAACACATTAACATCCAGAAAAGGCAGCGCACAGTTCTGTTCAACTTCATGTGTGAATTGAATTGATGATTCAACGCTGTTTAAACCTAAATGAAAGTCAGCAACATGGTCCATGTTTAAAATTACAAAGGTGTCGTCCACGTAACGTTTGTAAAACCCTATCGGGTGCGCATTCTGTTCAAGGACAGTTTCCTCCACATACTCCATAACAAGATATGCCATTGTAACAGAAATTGGGCTACCCATTGGACATCCTTCAATTTGGTGATAGATTTGTCCGCGAAACGTAAAATGTGACTGTTTAAGATGATGTCTCCCGCATGATGATGTCTCCCGCATGATGATGTCTCCCGCATGGGAGACTGATGATGTCTCCCGCATGGGAGACGAAACGTTTGATTAAATTGTTTATTTTGTTATGTCAAGTCGGCGCAGTTATTTTGATCACCTTAGTTCCTTTTGGTGTTAAAAGTGCATCCTTTATGGGTCAGCCTTTACCTCCTTTAGGGGGGAATTTCAACCCTTTTGAGAGGTAAGACGACGTAATTGAGGGCGCTGCTTTTACCTCCTTTTGGAGGGAACTATGATTCACTTTGGGGTTGAATGCACACGATGAGGAAAACAGCTCAGAAATCGCGAGCTACGAAGAACAAACACGACAGAAAAGTGCTGTCCTGTCATGTTTGTTCTTCGTAGTCCGGGCTTTCCGAGCTGTTTTCCCCATCACGTATACCAGCAACCAACTGGCCCAGTTCACCACCTTATTACAGGTTAAATGCGCACTTGATGGAATCACTTTGGAATCACATGACAATGTTTTATTGTGGCTGTCACAAACAAAATGGCATAAAAATCAATGGCATGACTAGACATCTTATAAAAGTTCTAAGCTGAAACCACTAAGCGCAATAAAGGCATCTGGAACAACACTTTCGGGGCTCTAGTCGTAGATAAAGATGAACTAGAGGCAGAATGCAACCAGGACTGCCTCAGCACGCGACGCGGCTTCGAGATCTCCCTCCACTGCCACATAGCTGGGCGCCTAAGGATTAATTAGGCTTGAGCAGACAGCCACCGGGTAGATTGCACTGCCTGCCTGGAACCAAAAAAATGTGGAAATCATGTGATATGAAGTTGAAACATATCATCCCCAATTTGAAGAAACTGTGAATAAATATTAGATTTTTCTAAGACGCATTTGGAGCATTTGATGGGCCACTGATTCCAGCATTATAAAGCATCGACCATACTTACCAGACGTGACCAGTTTAACTGTTGACTAACTACCACTGACTAAAATTATCACATGGCGGGTGGTAATCATAGATTAGTAAGCACTTTGTATTCACCGGTCATGTTTAAATTTGTCACCCCGATTTACATAGATGACTAACAAATCTTAGTCAAAGGGGTACAACTACTGTAGCAGGTTAGTATATACAAGTGCTGATTATTGGGCGAGTTGGTATTGTACGTGAAAAAAACATGATTGCGCTTTAAGACAAGGACAGAGGAAGAACATACACCACAGAGCGCTACACCACATTAGCTACTCAGCACCACAGCAGATCCCTATGACCGCCAACCCTAACTGCCGAACTTCCGAAAATATGCAAATATTTTTGCCGAAGTGCTCTGCCAGATGAAAATTAAATTTGTTTTATTTAGACATGAGAAGAACAGCACACAAGGACGAGAACACATAAAAAAAACACACCGAAAAAGACACACTCAAGCGCCTTGTGTGTCTTACTCTAATTTATTTACT
This sequence comes from Ixodes persulcatus, assembly GCA_013358835.2. Lineage (NCBI taxonomy): Eukaryota > Metazoa > Arthropoda > Arachnida > Ixodida > Ixodidae > Ixodes > Ixodes persulcatus. The sequence continues at coordinate 223,735 of JABSTQ010010274.1, forward strand.
CGAAGTATACCCTCAAGTTTCTCTGGAAAATGAACGAACACCACACAGACAAAGAAAATTTAAAAATCAATAACCTCATTTCAATTGCCCAAATGCAAACAAGAACATCAAAATAATATATCTGACTACGCTTACCTGCAGTTGCGTCCAAGGTAGCAGGCATCTAGTACCCTCGACGAAATCACCCTACAACGTTGACGCAGTAGGAAAGAAATATATTCAATCAACTTCAAATAATGCAAACTTAGCCATCTGACTTGCCTATTGCATGATCAGCTTTTAAAAATGCCTGCTCACACGCAGAAAAAAAAAATGCCAAGACGATATACTTGCTAGTCTCTCTGCCGGCAATAACTTAATGACCTTATTAAGTAATATACTACTATTAATGTTTGCGAAGCGCACGAATAATTTCTAACGGCCGAATGTCGAACTTCGGCAAATATGTAAATTTTTTTGCCGAAGTAATTTGCTAGATTAAAATTTAAAATTGAATCTATGTTTTATTTAGACATGAGAAGAACAGCACACAAGCACGAAAACACAAAAAATAACACCGAAAAAGACTCGCTCAAGCGCCTTGTGGGTCTTATTCTAATTTATTTACTCGAAGTATACACTCAATTTTCTCTCGGAAATGAACAAACAGCACACACACAAAATAAACATAAAGATCAAGAGCCCCATTTCAAGTGCACAAATGGGAACAAGAAAACCAAAATAAAATATTGCACTACGCTTACCTGCAGTAAACAGTGTTAAGAACTGTCACGAGATGAGTTCAAGGTAGCAGGCATCCAGTACCCTCGACGAAATCACCCTACAACGTTGCCGCAGGACGAAAGAAATATATTCAATCAACTTCAAATAATGCAAACTTGAGTTATATCTAACTCGCCTACTGAATGATCAGAGTTTTAGAAATGCCTGATCACACGCAAAGAAAATGCCAAGACAATATAATTGCTAGCCCGCTGCCTGTAACAACTTCATGACCTTATTCCTTAATATAATACTATCAATGTTTGCGAAGCGCACGAATAATTAGCTCTGACATTTATATTCGGTAGTTTATTAAACCTCGTTAAATTAAAAATTAAAAAAAAAAAAAAAACGTTGATAATAAAAATCAGTGTTTAACACTGATTTTTACAAATATCACCGACGTTGAGAATAAATCGCGCCGGTTGGCCGGTGCCGCCAATGAATGCCTGATCGACTACTGCTCTGCGGGGAAAAACAAAATAAAACAAAAAACAACCACCTTATGAGATTTTCAAATATTTGATCAGATCCTCAATTTAACGTCCGATGCGACACACCAACGGCCCCAAAAAGAGAAAACCTCCTACCCCCTCACGCCTTAAACGTAGGCGACACCCGATTCAAAAGGCGTCTTGCCGCCCGGCTCGCCGAACCGCCGCTCTCCCCCTTCGTCCACTCGCACACACATACACCGGGAAAAGCTGCTGGCTAAGCCACTGGTTAGCGTATGTCAACCTTCTAAATGTGCGCTAGTGCAAGCGACAGTCATTCCTGTTCTTGCTCTTTATGAACATCGATGGTCTAAACCGTGTCTGCGTTCGCGCCACACACTAATTTTATCGAACGCTCGACGCCTTCAAACGTGCCAACATGTCCGCCAACCCTTTGTCTAAGGAAGACGGGGGTCGCCTTCCCGGGCAGTCATAACCGACGCCAACTGCCGACCGCGCAGAACATTTCCTTACCTGCATACGGTGCACACGACTTGGATCTTCGACTGAAGTCAATGCAGCACTCTCAGTGACCTCGTAAGAAGAGACTGAGCCGAACAGAAGAATAAAGAACGTTCCTGCACCGGGACGCTTCCGTCGAACGTTCGAGAAGAAACACCGTTATGCCGTCATGACCGGGCGCGTCGGCGGCGAAGGCGCGGACACTCTTCGGCCGGGCAGGCGCTCTCCCACGCATGCGCGAATAATCACGTGTCATACGAGGAGACCAATTAGCGAACTCGTTTGCGCCTTCCCACAGCCAATCGCAGCGCCCAGGCTTTGGCAGTGCAAAACAGGTGCACCCTCTGGGAGGTAATACATGCCTCCTTGGTGCCCCTTCGCGGCGAACTTCACCTGGTAGCACCGCATTCTTCGTGTTTGCTGCGCCTGAGGAGGTAACAAGCAGAGCGCTTCACCCCTGGCCGGGAGGAGGGTGGTAAAGGCGGTCTGTTACCTCCTTTTGGTCCCCTTTTTTCTAAGAGTGCATTGGGAGGCGATCTTTCGGCCTTGGCATGAGCCGTCCTAATGTTGAAACTGGCTTGTGCGCCACTTGGATCCCTTCTTTTCGGAGCACGCGCGCCAGTGTCTCGCTCGTCCCTTTTACATAGGGGACGCTGATGCGCGTGATGGGGCGGGGCTGTGTGTCACCCGACGATCCATGGTTGTTGCGCGTGCAGCACTGTCGACGGGCGACGCGCTGAACAAAACTCCTTGAATAGCCGTTTTTTTTGGAAGTCAGCAAGTATGGTCTGTTTCTCCTTTTTTCTTGCTCTTTCCGACGAGCAGATGGTCATTGCTCTAGACAAGAGAGTAGAAACCACAGACGTCTTGTGACTCATTGGGTGGTTTGAGTCAAAGTCAAGGTAGCGTCCGGTGTGTGTTGGCTTCCTGTAGACCGTGAATCCCAGCTTGTCTCCTTGCCTTTTCACCAGAGCATCGAGGAACGGCAAGACTTCATCTCTCTCGTATTCTACAGTGAACTGAACGGCCGGTTCAATGGAATTCAGGTGTGCGAGGAAGTTGTTCACCTCTAATTTCTTCATGACGAAAAAACAATCATCTACATAGCGCATGAACTCTTTTGGCCTGTTGGCGAAAGTGCTAAGCGCTTTCTGTTCAACCACTTCCATTGTGAGGTTTGCCGTCGTGACAGAAATAGAGGCGCCCATTGCCGTTCCGCTGACTTGTTTGAAAATCTCACCCTTAAAGCTGAAGTACGTACTGCCAAGGCAGAACACGAGAAGGCGGCATAGCTCATCTACACTGAGGCTGGTTCTGGAGCCCAATGTTTTGTCTTTTTCGAGGACCTCTCTGGCTGCAACAACTGCTAAAGGCCCTGTCACATTGAGGAAACACGGCGGAAACATCAACAAAACATGTTTCTCAACAGTCGGGAAACATGTCGGCTGTCGGCTCTGTTGCCCGACAACCCTGTCACATTGAGAAAACAGCAACACAACATGGACGACAGCGAAAATGTTGTCTCGGTGTGACAGCTTTTGGCAACGGAAACCTCGGCAACTTGTTTCGGACGACACTTGTTGCCCATTTCGGTGGCTGAGCGAATTTTTTTCCAGCATCACGGCAACATCTATATTTTTCAGTACAGATAGTCACACGAGTATACTTCCATAATTGACAACTCCCCGAATCCAACGCCGGTAGGCCTCGGAATCTTCCAGAGCCAGCTCCCGCATCAAATTCTCATAGGCACCTTGTTGATGCACTCTTGCGAGCCACTCGCTGGTTCATTTTGAACGCGGCGTCTTGCGCGGCGGCAGCTGATCGTCAGAATCATCTGAATCGATGGCACAAAGAAGCACCAAAGCAGAAGCTGCTGCTGTGGCCGGCGCGTACGCCATCCTGCAAGGGTCTAGCCCTGTAGCAGAACGTAACCGCCAAATCCAGAGAACACGAGATGGTTCGCGCGGATGATGAATCGACTGCGGTAGAGCGACGGCGATGAGACGGCGATCCAAAATGGCAACGATTCGAGGGGCGAGCGGAGCCAGCGGATCTGAGCCTAGCCGCCTATACTTCGTTTCAGCTTCGGTCCAGACGCAGCCGATGCTTCAAGCGCGAGCATGTGGCCCAGAACAGTGCTTGCACTGCACGAGCGCGCGTGCTTGGCAGGGATGCTGAAAGCCCGGAGCTCGCGCTTGTAGCTTTGGCTGCGTCTGGACCGAAGCTGAAACGAAGTATAGCCGAGCCGAGCCGGACGGGCAGACGAGAGCGAGAGAGAGAGAGGCAGCGCGCAGGAGAGGAGGCAATTTGTGTTCTTCCGACACGCTTTCCCGGTGTGACAGGATGTTCCCCGAGTGTCGGAGAACAAGTTGGGAAACATGGTTTTCGAACGACAGCAACATGTTTCCGGACTGTTGCTGTTTTCGCAATGTGACAGGGTCCCCGAAAACATGTTTTCCTCGTGTTGAAGGACAAAGTTCTCCGACTGTTTCCGCAGTGTGACAGGGCCTCAAGGAAACTGGCACGCTGGTGAGTGACACAACGTCGAATGACACAATCGTGTCATCATCGCTGAGTCTCACTTGCGAGGCACGTTCCACGAAGTGGCCGGTGTTCAGCACATGGGTCGGCATATTTCCAACAAGGGAAGCTATTAGCGGCGAGATGTTTTGGTGGCGCCCTCCTATAGTTCCCCCTTGTGACGTCATTACCTTGCAAACAACAAGTTCGATGGTGTTTGTAAATAGCATGGTGGAAGCTTGAAATCATTGCGCTCTCAAAGGAACACTGCCAACACCGTCAAAATTAAAGTTCTTTCATTCCTCTTATTTCCGTCGATGATAAATCCTTTTCTGACGTCATAGTCAGCGTTCGGCCAATCGTGGAAGGCCGACCACAACGACGCTTTCGGTCGCGCACGTCGCCAATAGTCCGGTGTAGGTAATTCGATAGCGCTCGGAGCGGTGAGGTCGTAACGTCTACGATAGGTCTCAAGGGGACGTTAGGTTTGTGTGTCTTGGGTAGTCCCGTAGAAGCTTGGCGCAGAGCCATTCCTGCAGATGAGATGCAAGTAAAGGGATTTCGACTCTGGATATTGCTTGAAAATGTGAGACAACATCTTGTTCATGTTCCGTTGAATTTGGGTTGGCTAGCGACCGCCCTTTTTGCTGCAAACCTTTACCGATTCTTACTGTCCTGAGCACCGCCCAGCTTGCTTCACTCGAACTGATGTGAAACTTGCAAAATGCAAAAATCCCCAAGACTGTATGCGCCCGAAATTGGCTGAAGGTGGACGAGATATGCGCATCAAAGACCAATTTCTTTTACCTGCCGTGCGGTAGATTTTGTGTGCTGAATCTTCGCAATCCTCTAAAAGTTCAGGACCTCGGCCAGAAGGTAGTGACCCGGACTTGAAGAAGGAAGTACAATTCACATTTGGATGTGGAAGGAGGTCGCATTTCCCAATAATACCCACCCGGCTATAGGTGTAGAATGCAATTCCTAACTGATTCGTTTCTTTCCAAAAATCGAATTGTAACTGACTGCAGTGCCCGAAACATCAATTTCGTTTAATTCAACTACAACCCCCGGCTATTCCCGGAGCGTGAGAACTGACATAATGACAACAGCGGCAATTGATAATGAGACGAGGCGATCCGAATTCCGGTGACTGCATGGACCAACCAGGTGGACAACCAAATCGATTAATACCGAGAATAAAAAAGAAAAGAACAAAAAGAACAAAAAGACCACTGCCCGCTTAGAAGCAATAGAGCATGGAACCGCACAGCAATCTATGTAGATGTTGGCCAATTCCGTTGCCGTAACCACGCGTGATTGTGAAATCTACCGCAGCTTCCATGATCCGTCATTGTGCAGGTGCTAACCTTGCTTAAATCGCAGACGACAGACTATTGTCCATGCACGTTTCAAGGGTGGCACAGTGGCTGTGACAATTTAGATTAATAAAGTACAAGATTGTGCTGTGTAAACGATATCGCGGTACTTTTTATTGCAACCACTGCACAGCAAACGACAAAACGTTGTGGGAAACACGTCGAATGCGCCCAGCTTCGGCAGTATTTGAGATTTTAAGTGTCTACGAAGGTGCCCAACATAACAAGGTAAACAGTGCACAAGTGGTATTACAACATGTGACGGCCACGGCTCCACCCTCGCAGCTTGCTTTTGAACTGTTCAAATACCAGCCTTACAGACTGGTTCGATTACGACATGGGAAAACCCGAGCATTCGCTCCCCATCTCCAGCACCATCTCTATGCAAACTTCTCTGGGCGGTGAAGGATGTTTAAGAAAGACAACGAATCGTAACAACAGTGGCGAAGAATCCTCCATGACAATGTCTAGCGTTCTTCCAGCAAATTATTAACAAAATGTTCTTCCATCCTTTTCCTAGCTTGAATCCAGCGCGGACCAAATGTTGCTTCATCATGAGTATGAGAGCAATCGAAGGCTAGTATATAAGGAAACGCATTCACACACACTATAAGCGCAAAGTCATGGAATACTCTCTATGCCTGATTGGAGAAGCCGTCAATTATACACAGAAAGAAAGGCGGCAAACGCCACAATCATGAGCTGTTAGTGCTGCATGATCAATCCTATCGGTTCGTGGCATCAGATGCGCTATGACTTACGGTGAAACGAAATATCTACTCCGTTTTAGCATAACTTGACAAATGGCGAATTCTGTGAGCTGCGTCAGCCATTCAGAGCAGTGGATAATGCACACGACAACCTACTGGCGTAGAGTACGCCTATTGTGGGGAGCTTCCACATGCTTCACTCTATCGCTCTGACTGGTAGACATGGGCCATAACATTCATCCTTTGTCCAAAGATTCTTAAATAGAGCGTACCAGTTTCGTATGTAAAAGAAATCACTCCAAGGATGCTAGTTTGGGAACGACAAGCCGAAATAGTGAGTATGAGACGATCTACGATGTCGAAGCAGATACCATTACAGGACCGGGACCCTGCACCTCAGTAAGCTATAGAAAACGTATACGAATGGAGGACTTCAAAAAGTGACTAAATATTTACAAAAAATACAGCAATAGTGTTTGGACAATCGGAACGGAATGGAACGCTAACTCCGATATGTGTGCCATTCGATACATGCCGCGCTATCTAGAGGCGATAAGGCTGTGAGATAGAGAGGGGGATTGCGAAGGTGTTCCCACTGAAATTGGAGAAAGCGTGTTAAGAGAGCGTAGACTCTTGTCTTATGCTACGTATAGAAACATATTTGTCTCGCTATTTTTATACCTCCCCCCCCCCCCCCCCCCCCATAGTCAGGATAACCTGTCTACTGTGGGGTTCCTTTGACAAAGATAATTCTGACAACACTTCAATGATCCAGAAGAATTCTGCCTTTAGTGGAAGTGGAAATCGGTTGCTTTCTGAGTTCTCTCGCTTTAGCCCTCGGGTTGCGGATGAGCCTTGTCTTGGTTAACTGTCCTACTGTTATAATGAAGTAACACAATAGAGTGTATAAGCATACTTGCACACTTCTATCACTACATGTACAAGTGGATCTTCCCGCGAGGCTGAAGGCAATCCTGACGTTCCTGTCCGAGATAGATTACATCGGTGTCTTGGACCCAGGCTGGCGCGACCGAGGTTGAAGGGCGGGAAGCGATGGACTGTAATGTGACGACAAGGAATGGCTGTCTCAAAAGCAGGCACCCCAGGCGCAATCTGAGAAATTGAGATCGCGTTTCGCCTTTACGCTGAAACAGCTCGGGCGTGCGCTTGTAAAAACTGCGATCGTGAGCATACAACTGGATCGAAATATCGAGAGGTCAAGCGTCTCGCCGGCTACTGGGGGCGTCTCCCCTGGGTCTTGTTCGTAATTTAAACAAGCGCGTGAACTCACGACAACGAGCGAGGTTGGAACCAAAGACAGATCCACCTAGAAATGAATATTGCAACACGAAAGCACAAACAACACAACCTGCGATGTTGTAAAAGCTCGCAACTTGGTATTCAGCCTACGTGGCTTCGGTAACGTACTCGGCTCAGGCTGACGAACCTGTCTAGTGGTCATTAGGCGATTACGTCATTACTAAGTTTTGTCTTGCCAGATATATTTACTCTAATGGGTCTGTCGATTGTATTTTTTTTTAAGAAGTGGAATGCTGATGCACAAGACGTATTTTAGAGAGACGCTGTTATAGCGACCCTTACTAGAAGGAACGGCGCCACCCACAGGTGATTACCGGAAGTATCCTTGAGTGAGACCACTGCATGCTATTTTACTGTGATCCGAGCGACGCGGCGCGCCAGGAAGTGACGTACCGGTTGCTATGGAAACTGCCGCGCATTCCCGCGCGGCGCCCATTTCCATCGCTTATGTGTCCACCGCTAAATATGTTTGCCTCTACCGTTTGTGAATTCCGTCTGCCTGGATGTTAGTTTTCCTTTCGTTCTCAGACCCTGCAGAAAAGACGACCCAAATTCGGCCAAATGAGATTCCCGATTTTTTTTTCTTAAAAAAACATCCCTTCCGCTCTTTTTTTTTTCTCCAAATCGCCATTCTTTTGCAGAATCCCGATTTGTCTTTTCCTTTCACAAAAAGGGAAAAGAAAAGAGGCCATGTCTGCCCTTTCGCTTGAATGTCGTAACTGCCGATGTATTTATTTTCCCCGCCTTTATTTCTAACGCGCTTCCTCTTTTCTTCGTTTTTTTTCTTTTTTTTTTCTGAGCTTAGGTATTAAGGACTATTTATTTTGCTGCAATAATCGGGGCTGAGGAAGCGAAAGCTAAAATGAATAAAACACCTTGTCTTCCTCGCGCGATTTCCTAATGTTACTCGCTGCTTCTTTGCCCTCTTGCGAAAAATACTTTACCTAAGAGTCTAAGTATTTATTCTTCTCGCGGAAAAAAAGGTCAACACAGGCAAAGGACTTTATGCATTAGACGAGGGAATAAACTACACCTTTCGTAGAAAAATACCAGGAAAACCTATTTTAGCGTACGTTCTTTATATGTAGGTATAAAAAGCGCTCACACGCACACATACGCCAAAAACAAGAAGGTAAAACAGAAGAGACATTTGGAAGCGAAAAATCAGGGGTGGAAATGACCGCCACTTTGTCTCGCTATAAAGGAACGAAAGTAGCAACAACAAAAACTGACCTGAAATTGAAGCGGGAGGTGCCGGGGTCTTGAGCAAATGTAGCAAAAGCAAGAAATAAATAAAAGAGTAAAAATAGACACGCTTGGGTGTCTTAAATGAGGATGAATGCGATTTCTGCGACGCAACCTAGGGCATATAAATGCCCCCCCCCCCCCCCCCCCCCGTCCCCGAACTATAACATTTGCATTTAAACCCACTTCCTTACGAGTTTTTTTTTTTATTATTATTTTTATTTAGTTGAAGCGACATAGTACACGTCAGCGCACGGTCATGGGGCTGATGTTATAAACGCGAGTGCGTGAATTTCTCTGTCTGTGCATGTTTGAGTAAATATGCCCGAAGAAAAAAGAAATTGTAATAAAAAAAGCGATATGAGTTTCTGCCTTTGTAACTTTTCTTGTTGATTTCATTACAAGTTTGCTCGCACAAAATAGCCCCAAATGTGTCCCCCGCTGTCGAGATTAATGTCTTGGCGGCACGGGAATAAAGAGACATCTGTCCTCTTTTTTCGACGTTATGGATTACAATTTTTTTTAATTACCTCGCGCATATGACAAAATTACGTACTCATTGTTTTCTATGAAGACCATTTCTTGCAGTTTGTTTTAAACCGGAGGTGCACTTGCTTTGTGCATCTGAAAGAAAAGAAAATGGTAACTTTTAACGGAAGCGTGCGACGCTGTAATAATATTCACAAAATTGTGTTTTACACAAGAAAAACTTTATACTAATGGCGTAAATGGGTTTCATCGCTCTTCTGGAAACTATGTCCTGGAGAATAAATAAAACAAAACGTAGAATACAAGCTGTCACAATGTTTTACCAGATTTTTTTTTTTTTTTTTTAGCTTTCAAAAGCCGCTGCAGTGATATCTGAAAACAAAAAATGGTGGATTAAATAAAACACAGGGGAAAAGGGAAAAGTTGTTTCCGGTCTAAGTGCTCAGGAATTAATAAATATTTCACGGCGCCAGGTCGAAATGCTTCGTTTTAAAATACATCACAATCCGAAAGCCTTCTTTTAAATCAAATGTATTCGAGAATTTGATTTTTATATCTGTTTGATGGTGCACGTTCCCGCACATTAAGGCCCTGTGATACATTGCGTTTTTTTTTTTTTAATTTTTTATTGTCTTGGGATTTTTCTAAAATTTCGTTGATATATGCGGCTCACATCTAAGAACAAATTGTAGGTAGCAATGAATTTTGAATTTGAAAGGGGCTTTTGGATGTAAACGCATATGTAGCAGTTCAAGACTTTTTTTTTTTTTAATTTGTAACCGTACGCAAGGTCCACTTTTTTCTTTACTTTGTGGCATTGATTCGAGATTACTGCGCTGTTCAGTTTGACTTTTCGATGCTCCTCCGTGGCTTCGTATAACGATTAGAAACATAAATTATAATTTTGCGATCTATTGGAATTTTGCATAAACTTTTTCCCCCATCCTAACGTATTTTTTTATATTCCCTGTTTGATAGTTTTACTTTCAAACTAGAATCTATATTAAATCGATTCGGCAACACAAACCCTTTTTTAATATTCTAGCTGACTTAACGTTGTAACGAAGGTATTAAAAACAAATATGATAAAAGTTTGAAAGATAAAGAGCGCATAAATAAAGCAAAAAGAAAGAAACCGTGGCCAATATTTTTCGCGTCTCCATTGAAGTATTTTATACCAGATAAGGGCTTTGTCCGATGTCGGAATCAAAGCAGCCCACTATTTATGTTAAAGTTAAAAGTTGTCTGCGGAAGCACGCGTAGACACTAATGATAGGAAAAATGCGCTAATCCTGTAACTAACATTGTCTGACCGGTCCTGGCACCACTCGTGAATCTTCATTCAACAAAGCAATTTTCGAAATTCCCAACGCATCGCGAATTTTTAAAATAGTCCTGTAATAGGAAGAAACTGAGTAACAGGCTGTAGATGAGCTCGTTGGTGCATAATACTAAAAAGGCCAGCTGAACTTAGGAAAATAGTAATAGGAAGAAGTCGGGGCCAGCTGACCAGAGAGATAATGGAAGCTAAAAAAAATAGCGCTTCTCGATGACAAGTGTGTTAGTAGTACATCCTTAACACTGTTTCAAACAGAGGTTAATTTTTTATCCTGATAAATACACAAGGAAGAGAACGAAGAAGTAGCAGAATAGAAAGAGTTGTAAATCAGCGCGTGTGTTTGTCCTTCTCTGTGTCGTTTTGTGCGATTTATATTGCACTGTTACCTCAACATCTCATACAAAGCCCTCATGATTCACGTTCGCAATCGACTAACTTCATAACTAAGAATCCTTAGGGAACATGTGAAGCTCAAAAACACCCCAGCCAGACTCGCGCTGCAGCTTCTTTTGTTTCTCGCCATTTTCCGCGATTCTTTTTTTTACTTACTAAAATCATTTGTGCACCCGTCGACGACGCCATGATAGCCATGGACAACCGCAAACTTTTAAAAAATAATAACACGGTAAAAAAAAAAAAACACTCGGAACAAACTTACACACCATGTCCGTCACTAAGCCTTTTCGCCCATACCCATGGCGGTTGCATACCCTGTGTCAGCGGGCAACCCCCGCTGACACAAATATACAAATTATTTATACAAATTAAAAAAAAAGATAATGAAATGTTAAGCTAGGTGGCGCAAGCTGCCGCCTTTTACAAAGGGTATAGCCATTACCATCCATCCATACATCCATCCATCCCAAAATGCACCTGGTCGAGGGTGCATCAGTTGCGCACTGGTATGAGGAGGTTATGCAAAAAAGGTCTATAGGTGCACCGAGCTACAAAGATAATATAATTCTTGCGTAAAGAACGTTGAGCTGGAGATCCCGTAAATGATTTTGTTGAGATTCGAATGACTCCGAAACAAACATATCTATCAGAAGCAGCGATGCTTCGACACTTGATTATTACGGTGATATGCATTTGAGAGCAGTGGCATAATATCAAAAGGAATGACTTACGAAACAAGCAAGCTTTGGGATATACCATCATTTTTCTGCAAATGTTGAAGTTATGCTTTAAAAGAAACATATGCTTACATTTGAACGGCAGGGTTACTCCACTCAGTTTAGAGTTTGGAGCAACTTTCGGAGCAGAAAACAATATTGTCACAAATAACAATTGATGAGGCGACGAATAACTGAACGAAACTAAACGTTTAATTGGGCGAACTTGTGCCCGAAACAAAATAGAAGAAGGCTGCTCTTACGCCGTCGATGACGGCGTAACAGCAGAATCGAGCACTGGGGCTAGACTGACCCCGGCTCGCCACGCGGAGCCCCTTATGTACACGCGTGGGCTTCTGGAACAATTGGTGCAGAATGTTCGGCTCGCGGAACATTCGGTCCTCGAACAAGCAACAGGGTTCTCGGATTCACAGAACACGACGAATACAAAAATAACAAAAAGATGCATTTGCTACCAGGCATCAAACCTCGGCCCCGTTGCCTGGGAGTCAGGCACGATAGCCATCCGGCTACAGGCGCGCTTGCTCGGAGACGCGCGTGGCATTACTCCCCCCCCCCCCCCCCCTTAAAAAGAGCGTCGTCTCGATGCAACGTGCAAGAAAACAAAACATATCAAAACAAATAGAAGAATAGGAAATACGGATACTGGTAAAACACAGTCCTATCAAGCGTAGCTCGGGGTCACAGTTCACAGTCTTATCGTGCGTAGTGCGGCTTGAGGCGCACGACGTGAACGACTTGAGGTCGTGGTGGGTGGCCATGGTGATGTTCTTGTTCCATCGGGCATCACCTCGTAGTTGAGATCTCCGAGTCGACGAAGTACCTTGTAGGGTCCGAAGTAGAGCTTCAGGAGTTCCTCGCATTGACCGCGTTGTCGTATCGGGGTCCGTACCACACACGACCTCCGGGCTTAAAGCGAACGTCGATCCGACGAAGGTTGTACCGGGTAGCGTAGACACCTTCCTGATCTTGTATCCGGAGTCGGGGGAGCTGGCGAACTTCTTCAGCTCGTTGAGCAACCACCTGGGAGTCGTGGCTCCCATCGTCAGCTGGTTGGTGGGGCGGCATCGCGTCGAGCACAGTCGTTACTTTTCGGCCATGCACCAGCTGCAACCTCCATGGGCCTGTGGACTCTTGCTCCGCCGTGTTGTAGTCAAACGTGACGTAGGGTAACACCTCGTCCCACATCTTGTGCTCTACGTCCACATGCATGAACATCATGTCGGTGATAGTTTTGTTTAGCCGTTGTGTTAGTCCCTTTGCCTGTGGACGGTACAAAGCGGTTCGACGGTGGCTGGTGCTTCTGAGACAAAGGATCTTTTGCTTGAGCTGGGCCATGAACGATGACCCATGGTCGGTAATGAGGACTTCGGGGGCGCCGTTAACGAGGACGATGAACTCAATGAAAAAGTTGGCGCCTTCAACAGCCGTACCTGATGGAAGGGCTTTCGTTTCAGCGTGCCGTGTGAGATAATCGGTCGCGACGATTATTCATTGGTTTCCTTGCGTCGACGGTGGGAACGGTCCAAGTAAATTCCTTCCGATTTGCCGGGATGGGGCAGATGGCGGCCCAATAGGCTGAAGAAGTCCTGCCGGTTTCGTCGGTGGTTGTTTCTGTCGTTGACACTCGTGGCAAGATCGGGTGTAGTGATGAACTGTCTTGGCAAGCTTGGACCAGTAGTACTTCTCGCGTATTCTGGGAAACGTCCTGCTGTAGCCAATGTGTCCCGCCGTCGAGTCATCGTTGCAGGTTTGAAATATCCTTTCTCGAAGAGTAGAAGGAATAGCCAACAGCCAGGTTGTGTTGTTGTCGCTGAAGTTCTCCTGTACAAAACACCTTGTCGGATGGAGAAAGTTGGCAGCGTTCGTATGAAAACGCGGGGAACCGCACTTCTTTGTCCTTCTAGGTGCTCGATGAGTCCTCGCAGTTTAGGATAATCTCCTTGGAGTCTAGTGCTATGTCACTGGCATCTAGTGCACTGAGGGAACGCTGGTCGTCGTCGTCGTCTACACTGCAGGTAGGACTGGCCTCGACGGACGCCCTTGCAGACAATCGGCGTCACAGTGCTTTCAGCCAAACTTGTACACAGCGGTCATGTCAAACTCCTGCAGTCGTAGACTCCACCGGGCGAGGCGTCCTGAGAGGTCCTTCAATTTCGCGAGCTAGCAGATCAAGTGGTGGTCCGTAACCACTCGGAACGGACCTCCATACAAGTACGGGCGGAACTTTGTGATGGCCCAGATAAAGGTGAGGTATTCTTTCTTCGTCGCGGAGTAATTACTCTCCACCTTGGACAGTGTCCGGCTTGCATAGGAGATTACCCGCTCTGTTCGCTCGTGTATTTGAATCAGCACCGCGCCAAGCCCCGTGTTACTTGCGTCCGTGTGAATTTCTGTTTATGCATGCTGGTCAAAATGGCCAAGGACGGGAGGTGTTTGAAGTCTTCGTTCAAGCTCGTCGAATACCCGCTGGTGCTCTTCTGTGCCCTGAAACTTCACGGCGTCATTTGTATGTCAGTGGCAGAAAGCTTTAACAGACCTTGAACCAAGCGCCTGTAGTGGCCACAGAGGCCTGCGAACCTCCTTACGGCCTTTTGCCCCGACGGCGAGGAAAATGCGACTATGGCGCGCGTCTCCTCGGGGTCAGGACGAACATCCTCGCTGCTCACGACGTGGCCTACGCACTTGAGCTCACCATAAGCGAACCGACATTTTGTTGGCTTGAGAGTTACTCCAGCGGTGTTGATGACTTCTGGTACGGCACGGAGTCGTCATACGTGCTCGTCAAAGTTGCTGGCGAACACCACAACATCATCCAGGTAGACGAGACAGCTCTACCATTTTAAGCCTGCTAGCACGGTGTCCATGACTCGCTAGAAGCTCGCCGGCGCTGGGCATAGTATGAAGGGCATCACTTTAGATCGGTACAGTCCGTCGGGCGTAACGAAGGCAGTTTTCTCCCGATCCCGTTTGCCAACTTCGATCTGCCAGTAGCCACTCTTCAAGTTCATCGATGAAAAGTATCGGAAGTGGCGCAAACGGTTTAAGGTATCGTCGATGCGGGGGAGCGAGTAGACATCTTTCTTTATGACTACATTGAGTCAACGATAGTTTACAGAGAATCTCAGGGTTCCGCCCTCTTCTTTACGATCACAAAAGGTGAGGCCCATGGACCGCTTAATTGGTGGATGATATCATCGTCGAGCATTTCCTGAACCTGATCTTGGATGACTTGCCCTTTTTTACAAAGAGACACGGTACGGTGACTGATGGACTGGGTGCACGTCGCCGTCGGTAACAATGCGATGTTTAGCCACTGGTGTTTGGCGAACTTTCGACAACGTGGCAAAACAGTCACTGTATTTAGCGAGGAGATCATCCAGTTGTCGGCGCTTTGGAGGGGAAGCTCGGGGCGATGTCGAGCAGCTTTGCCGACGTGCTCTTGTGCTGTGGCGACGAAGTTTCCTCAGAGATTGCGGAGACCACGGCTGGCGCTTGAAGCTCCTCGACGTGACCCAAGGTGGTACCCTTCGTTAGGTGCTGCGGCTGCCCTCGAAAGTTCGTCAAGAGAACCGTTGTACGTTCTTCTTGAAGATCCGTTGTGCCTCGTGAGACGACAATTCCTTTTTCAAGGAGCAGTTGGACGCTGCCTTCTAGAAGAGCTTCACCGCACATGTCTGCGTCGGTTATGACGGTTAAGAAAACACTCGACCGCGGCGACAGGTTCTTGTGATCGGCAACAGCTCGGATCGCAGCTGACGTCGTGTTGGGCTCTGCCGGCGGCGGATCAGGCTTTCGCAGCGTCAACTGGATTTCCCCGAAGTCAATGACGGCGTCATACTCGCAGAGAATGTTCATTCTAAAGATAACGTCCCTCGCACAGACCTGTAGAACAACTAACTTCACAGGGCACGCCTTACCGTGGATCTCGACGCGAGCAGTGCATCTCCCCACTCGTGTGATGAGGTGCCCTCCGGCGGTTCGTATTTGAGGTCCATCCCACGGCGTTGCCACTTTTCGATGGTGGCAAGGGAGCTTCTCACTCAAGACTCAGTAGTCTGCTCCGGTGTTCACGACTGCCGATGCGTCGTGGCCGTCGATAGCAACGTTCAGATTGTTGGGCACCGTTGCGGGAGCGTCGTTGCGATGCGTAGCGTCCGGAGATTGGGAGCGCTCCGGCGTTCTTAGAGGCTCTTTACTTCGGTCGTTTTCGTCAACGCTACCTCAGGCGTTGCCTCACTTAGTTTTTCCGACGAAATAAGGAAGACAGGCTGTCCCGCCGAGAGCGACGGATGGGCGAAAGCGTACATCAAGGCGAAGGCGAACGGGAGCCTCGTGGTAGAGTGGGCACCGAAGACAGGGTTCGTCGGAGGTAGTCCTTGATGTCCCTTGGTCACTCCCTAAGGCAGGGTCGCGGGTCACCCGGCGCAAAACCTCGGTGGTTCATTTGTCGATATAAGCACCTCCGATAGACGTGGTCGGCCTCGCCGCAGCGATAACACTGTGGTCGTCAATCGGCCTTGCTCCACACCTCCGTCCTCCTAGGTGACATTTCGGTGCGGACGATCTGGGGCTACGCTTCCAGATTTTGGGAAGACTGCGGCGCTAGTAGGCCACATCGAGGCGGCGTCGAATACTTAGAGGCAGCTGGCGCCGATCTCCGAGCTACTGCGGCGTAGGTCCGGCTGGGCTCCTCGGATGCCGCCACGCTGGCAGGAATCTCCGGTTGGACTGGCGGCCGAACTTCCTCGCGCACAATTTTTCATTTTGGCCGCAGCAAGGAGCAGGCAAGTGGGAATGATAAAAATTGCGGAAATGGCGCTGCTAGACCACGTAATTAAAACCACATAGGCCTTTTCAACAGGCCTATGAGATTTTAATCATGCCTTTTTTGCAGTAACAAAAATTTAATTAAAATACGAAGCACGGACAGGTACGATAAACATGTAAGCTGGAAAGTAGGAACGTTTTTGTACTCGTTGTGGGCAGATCTCAACGAATACTTGCCGTTGAAACATGTCCATCTCCATTCGGCACGTTCTGACGTTCTGTCTGTCGTAACATTTTGGTATTTATTTTTACAGCGGTCTAATATTAATTTCGTTATTTCTAACACCTTGTTTAGTTGATGTATGCAAAAGGCTTAAACCGACGTCACATCAGCTACCATCGCATTGGTCTTGATGTGCTGAGCGCGTATCAACTTCAGCAGCCTACATTTCCCATTGCGGAATTCGAGATCCTCGGCAAGAACATGTATAGACGATTAAAGCCACATGATCTGTTTGTGTTTGTCTTGGAAGTAGGATCAAATGCGCCAATACAGGCATGCGGCCCTGGTGTATTCACACGGCGGACACATTTCGGGAACGATGTCCGCGGACCTGTGAAATATGCGTATCACGTGGCTTCGACGTCACAACGGACAAGTCCGCGGACTCGTGCATGTCCGAGGACATACGAATTAATACTGCATGGTTGCCGTGAACCAAGGTGGGAACTGCGAGTCCGAGTTCGTGTACCTTTCTCGCTGCCTTCGCTGCACGAGCTATCTGTTCAGGATTGGTATTTCCCAACGCTCTCACCTCGCGCCGAGAGCCTTGGTTGTGCTTCGCTGCGTTCCAAGCTACAAGAGAACGGCCACACAACGCACGTGACGGTGGATTCCAATCCCGCCAGCGTCTGATGAACCTGGCATTGAAGACGACAACGATTAAGGATCTCAGCGAGTATCCACAGCTTTGGTGCCTTCAAAACGACCAGTGCCGCAACAACGGCATAAAATCAGAGCTCTGGAAACAAATTGCCAATGAAATGAAACGGCGCTACTCCCAGTATGGGCCTTACACGGAAGGTGAGTTCATTGAAGGCTGTATTGTTGTCTGATATTTCAGAGGGAGTAAGGGGCTTTTTTTCAAAATAAGCGACGCGTCTTCAGACGGGAGAAGGAAACGATCATGAAGACGAAGAGCGGCCAGGCTGCGGAGCACACGTACAACGGTAGATGGAGGTTCTACCGCAGTCTCCTGTTCTTGGATCGGAGCAAACCTGTCCTTTCCCGGGAGTGCAACGAATCTTACCAACATAAGGATCCCAGTGGAGTGAGTAACGTTTCGCGGGTTGACCGATTCGTTTAACTTGATTCTTTAGACCTATCGAATGAAGCGTTGGCGAGCGTTCGTTGATGGAGGTCACTGAATGAATCCTATTAGCTTGGCTGACGTTCGAGTTCTGGCTTTGCTCTACACGTTTCAGCATTTTGTTTCGTTCACGCTTCAGCATTTCGTTTCGTTCACTCGTGCTTTGTCACGGTCTCTTGAAGTGCTGGTAGTCTCTGTATGAAGCTGCGAGACACCTAGGGCTTGACAACCGGCGGCCCGCGGGCCGGGTCCTGGCCGCAATGCAGTTTCATTCAAAATTCAGGGCCACGCAACAGTTTTGACCTTAAATGCAGTGTACAGGGTCCTTCATTGAGTAAACCTTTTTTATTATTATTAATGTTTGCAAGTCAGATGGCCAACCGCCGGTGAGCCTTCGATGGGTCCGACCTGCCACGTCTCTTTAAAAACAACTCTCGCTTCCCCACAATACTACGGTGGTGACATCTACTCTTGGTCACGTAACCGATCGCCGTCCCTCCCTTTAGTACTAAAACTCTCTCTGTCTGTCTCTCTCTCTTTATCTCTCCCTCAATACTCTGAACCGTAAATGGCCGACACTTGCGATATTCCGCCGTGCAAGCGGTGCTTTACATATAGTTCCTCTACAGTAACGCATTCGTATTTCTTTTACCTTTCCAGATGGACAGTGAGACGGAAGTGGCGTCTGTTATGACCGAGATGAGGGAACCCGTCGTTGGCACATCTTCCACACACAGACATACCGCAGAACAACGAGTCCCAGTGTGGAAGCGTCTGGCACTCCTGTGAAGCGCCCAAAGTGCGATGACGGAAAAAATAAAGTAGATGACTGCTCCAACTATTTGTGGAAGGTTTGCAACTGAAAAAGTGGCGACGACGCTGATAATTTTGGAAGAGTAGTGGCGGGCCACATGAGAAACCTGAACGGAACCAATTTGATTGGGTGTCAGATAGTGGTATTGGAACTCGTCAAGCGTTACCTAGACCGGCAGTAACAATAAATTCAATTCAACGAACCCTATTTAAACTAAAAAATGTTAAACCAAAATTAGCATTTCGCACTCGTAAGTAAAAGGAATACTTGGAAACAAAAATACTTATTACATTCAAAACTGATGGCTGTGTTTGTTAGAGTGATAGTGTATTAGATTGTGACCAATATAATTGCATGGCGAAATAAAAAAAAATAAGAAAACATTGAAGATTCTTTGAAGTATATTTACATAAAGTTGAACAATTAGAGCATAACACAAAAAGTTTTGCTGGTCAAAGTGCCAGCACATGCATGCACGATTGTTAAGTAAAGGAAGCAGAAATATGCAGACCATGAAATGGTATTTTTGTTTCTGCACTTGTCTGCACATGCAGATAAGGTTACATTCTGTTATTTATCCGCAGATTAAGGCCCGCCTGTTCCCTCTGCCACGCGACGGCGCCTTCGTCATTAAAGTAACTCCGTAGACGCTCACGCACATCTAGAGCTCTTGACCCGGAGCGCTCTTTGCAACTTCGTAGCCCGAAGTAGACTGTCCTTTTTCGCTGGTGGTCCTCCCTCGACGCTTTAAAAAGCACAGGTGCAGCTCGCAAATAGTTGCGCAGCACACACGCTGCCTTGACGAAGGAGGTGACCCTTCCTGGTTCGGCATCGATAGTCGTGTGCAAAAACCTAAAACGGCTTGCCAGAATGCCGAACGTATTTTCTGCTACCCGTCTGGCTCGGCTTAATCTGGAATAATAAAAAATAAATAAAACGATAAGGAAAACGATGTTTAGAAATGACACGATGTAGGCAACACACCTGTAGTTAAATATAACCTTTTCTTCATCCAAATTTGTACCAGTGTACGGCTTCATTAAGTTTATAGACAAGGGGAAGGCGTCGTCTCCCACGATGATGGGTGGGACGCCGACAGGTCCAGGTCCTGAGATCGGCAGCCCGGCTGTTCCACTCTCGATGGCGTTCCGCAGTGGTGTCGTCCTCCAAATGCCTCCATCTCCATCAGACCCGGGTGCGCCGACATCAATGTACAATAACCTGCTGTCTGCGTCCACAAGAGCAAAAAGCACGATGCTGAAGGTCTTCTTGTAATTAAAATACACAGATCCAGAGTTTGGAGGTTTGTTAATTGTGACATGTTTTCCGTCCAGCGCTCCAATACATTGCGGAAACTGCCATCTTTCGTAAACATTTTTCATTACTGCAAGCCACTCGTCTTTTGTCCGCGGGGACACCAGATATTTTGGTCCCAGCATTTTGTAAATGGAGTCACAAGTTTCAACGAGGAACCCGTTGACGGCGCAGTTTCTAATGCGGAACTGCCTGCTTAAGAAATGTTGGCTTTCCCCTGAAAATTCGCAAGAAAACAAGAAACACGGCTAAGTCGAGCGTAGTTCTCAAATACGCTAAAACAAGGACAAAAGTAAGAATAACCACCACACACCTGAGGCAAGAAACCACAGCGTCAGTTGAAGTTTGTCTTTGGCTGGGATGGCTGGACGCATTTCAGTGTCGAGTTTTTGGATGCATGATGCAATTGACGAGAGAATGTCAGCAAACTGGTTGGAGTCAACGCGCAGCAAGCGGCGGTACTCAACGGGGTCGCTCTCCAGAAGTTCTTGGTAGAGTAGATTTTGTATACCGAGTTTCTTCTTGGGCATCCATGTTTTAATTCATGTTTTGTTTTTGCGTCGGTAGTAGGTGCTTGCTTGACTTCCTCATCCGCCATCATGAGGGCATAAGCCACAACAACTCGTGAAGCCTTGTTGGCCTCCATGTTCGAATCGAAAACAATTTCCAGTCGTTTTCTCTTTCTTTTTCTTTTCGGCTCCTCTTTTCACTATGTGCAGGAACCCTCGAGCATCTTCGACAGCTGTAGCTCGCGCGTACTATACTTCGTTTCACTTTATCCGCGAGCGAAGCCAAAGCTAGAAGCGCGAGACCAGCGCTTTTTGCATTTCTCCCCAGCTCGCGCGCTCGAGCAAAGCCTGAACGCACGGAGCTTCCGTGCTCGCGCTTCCAGTTTTGCCTTCGCTCGCACATAAGGTGAAACGAAGTATAATCGTACTGGGAAATGAGCAAAGGCCCACCCCTGTACAAGAACCGTGAGGGGCATATAAAAAAAGAGAAAACCGCTCGTGCAACAAAGTGTACCACGAGCACTTTCACGCAATCGGTTCCCGGGCTTGTCCGTGGACCACAGCGGACTCGAAAAAAGGCAGAATAGACCCTTTCCGAAATTCAGTGCCATCTGGTGGTTCGTAAAGCAGGTTTAGGTTTTGCCATATCAATGGCGGTAATGAACTTGTATCGGCACCGTCACTTTCGCAAGTCAACGGCACGCGAGGAATCGTTCAGTGTGAGTTCTTTCTCGATCACTTTCAGTTCGATGGTGACCAAGAACCTGCATTCAGAACAAAGCTCCAACCCACTCAGATGCCTCGAGAAATTCTATACACCAAAGGGCTTTAAAGCCAATTGTGTGCCGCCCACAGATTGACTGAATCTGAGTTAACGCTTACGTAGCTCTTGGGTTCCATTCCTACGTCGCGTCGTGCTGACCCCCCGAATATGCAAGCCTCGCATCATCCGCTTAGGAGCATCTTCAACGTCTTCCTTTATCAGTCACTAGAAGGCCGCCATTGGTATGGCACAGATGCCGTTCTACAGATGATGATAGTGATCAAAGTGGCCAGACTGAATTTCTGGAAGAGTTTATAGGATCGCGTTCAAAACCCCTATAATCATGGTCCGGCAGGTCCGCGGACATATTCTGTGACGTTTTCCCACGTGATACGCAAGATACATTAGGTCCGAGAACATGTTCTTCAGGACCGTGGACATGTCCCTTGGTTTTGCCTGCTGTTTTCGCCAGAAAAATAGCCGATTTTATACCCCAGAAGAGGTGACGTCACGCCTTTCGAAGGAACCTGTCCGCGGGCAAAGTCCTTCGTGTGAATACACCTTAGCGGTGCAAACTGAAATGAGCGGCTCTTGGCAAAGAAAATGGCGGCCGAGCACTCGCCCTTGGCACGTGTTTGAGCATTCGACCAACAACGGTTGTCTGTACTCGTAAAATACGCAAAGCGCGAATTTCGTCAAATTTTATCACTTGGCTCCAGGGACGACTAGGGACAATCGCTACAGCATCGATGCTCAAAGCACAAACAAAGTCGGCTTCGCTGCGTTTCGCAGGAGCTTCGGTTGTATACCCAAATGCACCCTCAAATAATCATCAGCTGGCTTCACTCCTAAACAGCCGTGGGCGTCGTATAAATTCATCAGCGGAACGCAAATCTGCAATCACCTCGGGACGTATTGTGTTTCCCTCGTTCCGTTACAAGAACCCCGAAGGCTGATGAAATCAGAGCCGACTCCCATCCGACCCACTGGCTTCGTGGGCAGGATGCCCAACAAAAACACCATGCAGTTTTCGCTTCGTTAATGGTTTTGGGAGGGCTTGTTAGCGCCCTCATCCCCAACCGCGTAGAACCTCCCGAGCACAGCTACTCCCACTTTGCGTTTCTCTGTACTTTTATTTTATCTATTTCCTTTTTTATATAAGTTGTGGAGCTTCATTTAGAAGCACTCCCACTCGTTCACCCTGCCAGTGGGCGTGATGGGAATTATCACGTGATTGCGATCCCTTTCTCTCTCGACTACGTCGGGATAGAAACAGAAAAAAAGAGGAATGCGGAAAGGAAAACGCGGTTGGGGGTCCGCGTTCATTACAAAATTTCGGTCCGAAACCATCAGTCTAAATAAAAAAAATATATATATATCTATATCTATATATCTTGGCTCCAGGGAATTTTGTATGTGACGTCACGCGGTCGTTATTGAGAACGTCCGGTATACTATATCTATTAAAGCTTAGTTGATTAGCGGGCGTTATTAAGCAACTTGCGAACCGCATGAGACACTATTTTGATAGTTTATTTGTATATTATGTTGCTAAATTATTTTAGGAGCCTTATACAGTCATGTCTCGTTAATATGGGCCCCGTTAATATAAATATTTTCCGCTATAGAGACATAATGTTTGGGGACAAACTGGGAAATACATAAATTCCTGTCTCGTTATTATGAATAACTCACATTATGGGCGATTTTGGGGGGAGGGGGGGGGGACGAATGTGTCCATATTAACGAGACATCACTCTATTCTCCTTGGCTATAGCAGGTAACAGATTAAGAATGCAGTGACACATACCCTTCAAAGAGATTCATATCACCCTGCGGTTAGGCTTAGCGCGGATTCCAAGGTGCTTCGCTTGATTCCGTCTGATCGTTTTCGCTCAGTTTCAAAAAGCCCCTGGCTCACGTTACGCCGCAAAGTCGCAGTGGTATCATATTTTTTCGCTTCGATTTGTGTGGGTTGACGTGAAAAGGTTGCGGTCATCACTACCAAAGTGATACGCCTCTCAGGATGTGCTCGGCGGACTGCTATCGTCAAGCTGCTTTTCATTGGACTTCAACTACTTCTTATGGAAGGATTAGAAAGGAGGACTGCCTGTTGCAGTGATGCCCTCATAGAAATATTTATCTATATAGTTAACGTGTTGCCCTTGTAAAGTTTTGTTGTCACAATTAGTCCCACGATAAGCCAGGTAAGCAATAGAATAGTTGCCTAGTCCTACGCTGAATGAAGTGAAGTCGTCGTGCAACAAAGTCACCGTTTTGTTTGGCGGATACCATCTCTTGTAGAACGAGAAAATCTATTGCGAGAACGAGGTCGTCTCGCTGGATTGGCAGCGAGCTTCGCTTTTTCCGCTCCTTGTGAAGTCGAAAGCAGACGACGCATTTTCGGCAGCGCGAGGAATTGAGTCAAGCTGATAACCCTCATGGGCACTGGAGCTTCTCCTAAATTCTTAACCTGTCACCCAGTACAGACTTTTTTTTTTTTCTGCGTGGACACCGCCATCTTCAACGGATGAACTTGTGGTGTGAGGGAAAACGTTATTTTGACCTCTCTTCACGCCACCTGAAAAAGTTTACATTTTAAGCCACAACTCAACCTCTTTTGGTGAGCGCGCTGGTAGAGTGTAAACTATGAAATAATGAAACATGGAAGGACAGAAAACGGAACGCACATATTGTGCTTTTCGTGCTCTGTTTTTCTATCTTTAAATCTTTCTTGCGTTTTTAACACATACTTGCCTTACTTTTACGTGTTTTACTTGAGCCGCATTATGTTAATGCGAAGTACGTGGCTGCAGGACGCGGGTGAACGAAATTGTCTAAGGTGACGAATCCAGAGCCCAGAAGCGTACGATATCCACAACGCAGCAAGCGTATATTTGTCGCTTCGGAAAACCGACAAAGCTCGCACCATACCCACGAACGCTGAAAAGGGCACCAACGAGACTCGCTTTTCAGAAATGGTCTATAGTGTCAAAGGAGGTCGGACCACTTTTCCACCTCCAGAAAGTCGTCTCCAGCCTTTTGCGCCAATCGACCTAGTGGTGTGCATGTAAGTAGCTCTTCATTGACGTCTCTTTTTGTTTGTAAATCACAGAAGCGCCGCGGGCGTCGCATTCGATGGCGGCGTTCAAGCAGGGTGATGGAATAATTGGGGAACGCGCTTGGGTGAAACTAACCCTCATATGCGAAACATTTTCTCCCGCGAACGAGCCGCTTCTTCCATCGCCGGATCATATTAAATTCAAATAACAGCCGGCATTCATAAGATTCAAGTCCTAGTTGATGTTCTATTTTGTCGGCGATTACTCGGGTTGGAGCAGCCGTTGTTGACATATAATTGCATGAGAAATGTAGAAGCCACTGCCTTGGAGCTTAGAGGAAACAGGGGGTGATGCTTCACTATTATGGACTCTCGTAAGAACAGACCCTTTTCAAAACCCCATTAAGCAACATTGACAATAGCCATTTCTTGACGATTGATGTTAGGCTCGGTGGCGCAAGCTGCCGCCCGTTACATAGGGTATCCATTACCATCCATTCATCCTTGGGCATAAAGTCTGTGATTGGATCCGAGTTCACTCCGAACGCGGATCCAATACTCCTCGATACGAGCTGAACCAAGTCCACGCCAAACGCTGACCCAGCCCTCGTGTCTTATACACAGTAAGCTTTAAAACATCTATAATGGTGTTTCGATGGTGTTTCATAGCAAACACAGCTTTCCAAAGCGCTCTATTTTTTCTTTTTTTACAATAGGTGTAATGTCTTTTATACACATACTGAGCATGTGAGAGAGGTGTTGTTTAGCGGTTTCAGGAAAGATGTTCACAAAATATTACACCTTTTGCAGAGGAGGTGTTTCCGCCTTGAAACACCTTTTATAAAGTTTGCCGGGACAGACCATTGAAATAATTGGCCGGTGTCACACTGGGCTGCGCGTGTAAGGCATGTTTGTCGCAACGTTAGGGAAGAGGGGCGGGGGGGGGGGGGGGGGAATAATCGGCTAATCCAACCAGAAAGAAAGGGGGGGGGGGAGTATGTACAAAACTAGAAGTGTACTATAATTTTTTATCATTTCGGTTTGAGCCTCTAAACAGCGGAGACAAGCCATCGCTATCCCTATCAACAAGAAGACAAGGCGGCGGTCGAACGGGCGGATAAAAGTGCTGAAGTGCGTCGTTTGTCAGTTGAGGTAACTTCTTGGTTGTTTTCAGATTTTTGGAGAAAGTATACGATTTGGAAATGCTAATAGGTGCAAGATCATGGCTTCCGATTTATGCACGTCAGTTTTGTTGTCAGAGCCGTACTAGAATGTTGACTACAAACATATTCCTTTTCGAGGTGAGCAAAAGTCGAAACTGAACTATTAGGAATAAAAAAAAAAACGGATTTCGCTCGGTCAATTGGGTGTCTTCCATCGCGATATTTCCGTCAGTGATTCCCCTTTCCGTCAGTAAGAACTCGTTCAGGCTTCAGTAACAAAGTTGTGTTTGTGTTTATGTTTACGGTACAAACCTAAAATATTCGAATTGAGGAAGAGCAGTGAACATTTAACTACGTAACGTCGAGATACGACTTCAAGTTTCGGGGACATGCACAATTGTAACACTCTTGGCGGCCGTATCTTGGCGTAAACCACACCTACTACTTTTGGACTGACTGAAATTCGAAACTCTAACCAAAGTTTACTAAAAAGAAAAGAAAAGAAAAGTCCCCGACGTTTAGGGACCAGCTCGGGTCCCTTGGTCACGGGTGGCTGGGGGTTGGACGGAGTGGGAAGCAGCTTATGTGGGCCGGTTGGGATTGCTGCGTCCGGGTTTTTTCATGAAGCGAAGAAGCCCTGACACATAGACGCTTGAGAGACCTGCCCGACGACCTGTTGATGTTATCTTTTGTTGTCTGGATGTACAAGGATTCTAGGTGCAAACGTTTACGCCAGTGTCGTTCCGTGCCCAACATCTCTCTTTTGTCAAAGGACACGTGGTGACCCAGTTTCGCTGCGTGTCCTGCGAAGGCGCTGGCCTGAACGTCGCACTTCTTCATCTCATATTTGTGGCGGCTGAAGCGTTCAGGGAAGTTCTTGGTTTCCCCCACGTAGGCTGCCGGTCATTCCGCGCACGGAATGCCCTAGATGAGGCCTTGGGATTTCTCCTTTTCGGTCTGTCCTTTGAGAGGGGAAGTCGGTGACGGATGATGGACACTGGTTTGTGAGTGACCGCAATCCCACATTTCCGAAGGACGCGTCCGATGGTCTCGCTGACGTTCCTCACATATGCAGGCACAGACGGCTCGAAGGAGGCGGGGCTGTGGAGAGGCGGGAACGGCGCAACTTCTTGTAGACTCCAATGATGAACCTTTCGGTGTACAGCCGTTGTTTCGAAGGTCGGCCTTGATCGTCTTGACCTCTTCGCGGAGAGACCC
Organism: Ixodes persulcatus; assembly: GCA_013358835.2. Lineage (NCBI taxonomy): Eukaryota > Metazoa > Arthropoda > Arachnida > Ixodida > Ixodidae > Ixodes > Ixodes persulcatus. Next base: position 250,570 of record JABSTQ010010274.1, read on the forward strand.
CTCCGTCGAGCACTCATACATGGCACGTCTGAACAGCGCAGTGACCACCGACATCTTGTGGGTTGTGGGATGGTAAGAGTCAAAGTTCAAATACCTTCCGGTGTGCATAGGCTTCCTGTACGCCGAGAAGGTCAGCTTGTCTGAAATCTACTTTACATTGATATCCATAAAATTACACCATCTTCCCGAGGGGAACCATGGGGTGATGCGGAGCATCGCGGATCGTTATTAACGGTGTTATTAACGGTGTTAGTAACGTTGTTAGTAACGTTGTTAACTTGTTTGTCTTCAGTGGACGTAGCGTTGCTGTTAGTTTGTGGGGTGGTGCTGACGCTTGCTTGCACCAACCCACTAACTGGCGGGACTGGTGCTTCCATCACACGTCATCGGAAGAACGGAGTGAAGTGGAGTCAACAGCGCTGAACTGAACGCGCGCAGCGCGCTACCGCTGCTTATATTCACACTTGAAGGAGAGGAGACTAGAGGAGGAGAGTTGCGCATGCGCGCGCGGTGTGAGTAGAAGCGAACGCACGCGAAGTGCACGCAGCTGGTAGAGAGAGAGAGCGGAGAGAGTAACGCGCAGCTGTTGGAGAGAGGGAAGGAGGAGAGTTGCGCATGCGTAGTGTGAGTGCGGACTACGACGCCGCGGGACATAGACCCGAGCAAGAGATGCTCCGCATCTAAAACGGAAGCGCACCATCCTTCTCGCGTTCCACAGTGAACTGAATTGCATATTCGACCAGATTTAGGTGTTGGCAAAGACGGACGATTTTGATCTTCTTAACGGCGTAAAAACAATCGCCTGCATAACGAAGAAAGATCTTCGGCTTCGGCACGAACGAAGCAAGGGATTGCTGCTCAATATGTCCCATGGTGAGGTTGGCCATGGTGACCGAGATAGCTGCTCCCATAGCGGTGCCGCTTGTCTGCTTGGAGGGGAGCCCATCGAACGAGAAGTAGATGCTTATGAGGCACAGCTGCAATAGACGGTAGATCTTGTCAACGAGCAAGCAAGTTCGGTCCGCGGGACTCCTGTCGTTCATGAGCGCAGCCCTAGCCACGGACAACCCAAGAGGCACCGGAACACTAGAAAAAAACCACACAACGTCGAACGAGACAAGAACCTCGTCGGCGTGTATTTGAAGCCCATTGACGAGGTCGATGAAATGAGTTGAGTTCGTTACGTACGTGGGTATGCTGCAGGTGAGCGGGGGCATCACCTGGTGCAGGCACGTCGACACTGCGCGGAGCGGGGATGTAGTGAAGTCAACAATGGGGCGGAGGGGCACACCGGACTTGTGGATCTTGGGAAGGCCGTAGAGGGCTGGCGCAGACCCATTTCGGCATATCAGCCAGAGGTAAAGACCACGTAAGTCCGGGTAGTTTTTTGAAGATGACGGAGAGTGCCCTGTTGACGGTCTCCTGGATCTTTGTCCAGTCGGGTCCTTTCGCACGGGCGTATACGCAGAGGTGAAAAAGTGCGCCATCACTTTCTCTTTGTACTAGAATTTGTAGAGAACAACCGTGACGTTGCCCTTGTCTGCCGTTAGAATCACAATGTTGTCGTCCTCGTTCAGATTTCGCATGGCGTGGTGCTCAGCGGATGAGATATTCTCTTCTTCTCGCCGACGACCTCATGCAGTGATGTCAATTGTTTCTAGACGTACTTCTCCCCGGAGAGAAGGGCTCAGTTCACGAATACCATCCTCATTGGCAGACACCATCACGGGGATTGGGGGCCAAGTTGTAGTGGTGTTGAAACCATGTCCCTTCGCCAGGATGGAAGTCTCCGTCGACGAGAGCACCCTAGAAGAAAGGTTTTCTTACGAAGCGCTGGTTGCCATGAAATACGGTTAAACCAGCGCCTCCTCCAACGCTAACGCTAGTAAATGTGTTAGCATGTATAAGCCTCCCCTCCTCGCAATAATGCCTCTTAGGCGCCGCAAGGTAACCTGAATAAAAAAAAAAAATAAAAATAAAAAAAAATTGAGCGCCACGAAGAAAAGCTAAAAGAGCAAACATTTCCATTAAAGCTGATTCAGTCTCCGCCTTTTGCTTATCTTTTATGTTCCATAATGTTATATACATATATATATATATTTAATTTCTTTGTCATCAATAACTTAATTTTTGTGTAAAATAGAACCATAGGACATTTGCTTTCTCGTAGCAAAACAAAAAAAAAAAGAAAAAAAGAAAAGGGCGTTTCCGTACCTGCCGACATAATCCATACCTTGGGCGTTTCCATACCTGCCGACATAATCCCCATGTTTTGGAGAAACTTCTGCTTTGCAATAGCGGCATCTGGATCGTTTGATGGTACATGCGACTTTCAGTAAGCGAGTTCTGGGTTCTATAGCCCCCTTTTTTCCGAAGTGGTTATAGGACCCGAGACTTAGAGACATGACTGCTGGAAGTTACAAGGGATGTCAGACGACCCAGATACCTCTAATGCAGAACAGAACTATGTGCAAAATACGCGGATAACGTCGACAGGGTAGTCAGTAGGGCACACCTAGAACCGGCAGTAACAGATCACTCTGATGCGTATCGCTCACACCATATTGTGATAAAGCAGGGGACATTTTTATTAAACAGATATGGTTTAACAAAAAGACAGGGAGTGTGCAGGCGAGCTGGTGATATTTAATCATTTTGTGTAACAGCCGAGACTGTGGTTAGGAAAAAAAGTAGAAAGTTACACAGATGGGAACGTCTCTAGAAGAAAAAAACAAAAAAAACAGGAGGGGTTGTTAGTGACATGGGTGACAAAAAGCGTCGTTTTGGTCGGCATTCAAAGGTTGCCCAAACACTCATTAGGATGTCTTTATTTTGAATAATTTTGTTTTCATCCACGGAAATAAGAACGCTGTCAAACCTGCAACCTTTATAGCGTTATTTTAAGAATGCGATGACTCCAAGGTTCCATTGTGCTTTCTACACACGCCATCAAAATTAGTTGCAGCTGATAATAAGTAGCCAAGATTACGTCACAGCGACGCAAATCCTGATCGGGACGTCACGAACGTAAGCCATGAGAGGGCGGCACAGAAACATTTCGGCGCTAATGATCTGTCAAAGAAAACATAGCTTTCTTTAGATTATTTTAATTATTTATAGTGTTTATCAATTAACAAACCAATCAATTGCATTACAGTGTCATTCGAGCCTTTTCTAAATTTATTCATTTTTATTGTTGAGTTTCTAAAACTGATCACAAATGTGTCCTTTTATTGAGAAACCAAAGCTTGGCTGTGATATTTGGGTATGAAAATTACAGTATGTTTGTTGAGTGTGAGTCCCTCTTTAAAAACACTCTGAAATGCTTTTTGAGTTCTCCCTCCTTAGCTTTAATCTTTAACCACCATTTCAAAAGCGAAATGAGAAATCTGGTGGCCCTGACCTGCTGGGGCACCGGAGGCGATGACTCCAAGCTCCCACCGTGCTTTTTAAGCACGCCATGGAACTTGTCATTCGCAAGTGATGATATGTGCCGCCACGGCACTTATTGGACACGAACTCGATTCCACAGATATCCGTCGACGATTGATTGTTGACGATCGAACACGTCCAAGTGGCGCAGTGCTCCTGTCCAATGAGTGAGCTGGGTTCGGTTGGCGTGCTTGGGCTCCGTGGATGCAAAACAGTGAAAAGGTAGAGAGCTTTCGAAGGAGGAGAGGTACGAAATAGTTGGCTTTATTTCCAAGTTTCGTACCGAAAAACAGGCTTTAGGCTTTCTACTCTCATGCACTAGTTTCATTTTGGCGCGCTAAGCAATATGCCATTAGTAAAATCCCAATGTATCCCAGCCGAAAGTTCATTTCGTGGTCTCTTTAACGTTTCTGTGCAGTGCAACACGTGTATGTGGAAAATTTACTGGATCAAATAACCTTGAGTTCCGCCCAGATATCTGGGCATCCTTGACTGACAAAACAAACACCTCGACGAAACTTTTTTTCTTCGTTTTTTGTTTCAAAAGAAAGTAAAAGTATATGTATTACGCTTTGTACGTTGTACACTTTTCTTGATATGATCATACACTTCCCCGTTTTATCAAACTTTTTCTTTTAGAAAGCTAACACAAACAGCCGTGTTGAGCAATTCAGCGGCCCATGGCTCTTTACATATTACTTTTATCGTTACAACGCTCTCTAACAATGGGAAAGCATTAAGTGTCATGCGTAGGTCAAGTGCTCTCCAATGCTGTGTGTTTTAGCTTTCTAAAAAAGTTGATAAAACAGATAAATGTAGGCCCTGTAAAGAAGGGAGACAACAATGCTTCATGAGGTGTAACAACACCTATCCAAAGGGTGTAAGTTATAGACACTGGATAAATTGCCGATTACACCTATATGACTGTTTTGAAGTTTACTGTGTACGTGCTCAGAGTGTGACTAAATGGTGGCGAACTCGGATTATTGGCTCTGCGACTAGTAGAGGCGCGCACTTTTGAAAAGGGTCTATTCGAGCCGCAAATACGTCAGGACAACGCATGACGAAATCCCTTTCCTGAGGTTCCATGTCCATGACTCGAACAAGGTCACCACAATAATTGTCTGACAATGAAACTATTGTTTACACAAGTCAGCCACAACCTATATCCTCAGCGGGAGCGTCTTTTGTGGAACTAGATTTTTTTGCAGTCCATACACTCGTACAGGCGAATTGTGCCGTTCGATTTATGGAGAGTTCTAGCAGAAAATGTTTTCGTTATTGTTATAAGTATCTCGCGCTGCCATTTAGAAGCGTGCTTAGAAGTGCGCACGTGGGGTCTGAATTTGATCCCTGGCGTGAACGATATTTGTGACGGACGCTGATTGGCTTCGCCGCGTTTTCATAGGAGTTAAGCCTTTTTCTTTTTTTTTTTTTAATTTGTTCCTCAGGTAAGTTCGCTCTTTGCAAATATTATAGAAAAAATCCACCACCTGTGGGCGACGCTGCACAAAATCGTAACGCGATAGATTAAGAAACCGATTTTGCGGTCGATTTAAAGAACCTGGCCGCTATTTGAGAGATTCGGAAGAGTGTGAACAGTGTGAACCTAGTACTAGCTCTGGTCCACGTAGGCGACTAAAATATTTAAAGGAATAAAGGAAGATTCATTAGTGGATCTTTAAAGCATGCTTTAACATGACCCTTGGAAAGCGCCACACAGGTTCCCCTTTGGGAAGCGCTAACATTGACCCCGTAACGAAGCCAAAAAGAGGCATCAAGAAATAGAGGAAACCAAAGAGAAATCCAAGGGAGAATGTCAAAACAGAAAACTGGAGCGGTAAGCTTTGGCGTTTCCCAAAGGGAAACGTGTGTGGCGTTTCCCAAGGGTCATGCTTACGCATTCCCTAAGGATTCACTAATGAATCTTTCTTTAACTTGTATCTATTTATTTATGCACAATACCTTCAGGGCAATTATGCGTTAGAGAGAAAAGTGGGTGTTACGTACAATGATGAAAACTTGTTCTCAAAATCTGATGGGTTCCTGTCCATTTTTGCCAGGAGATGACGAATGGTGTCTTGTCTTCTTCCCGTCTGCGAACGACGTTTCGCATGTTTGGTCACTGAGAGCTTAAGGAACGCCTGGAAAGTTCTAAGCGTTTCATTTTTACTTCACATCTATTGAGATAGCGGCGTTAGACGAGAGGAGCGCCGAAGTGCGAATCACGATGCACGAAGCGTGAACGCAATAAGCCATGTCCTGCGTTCCTTCGCTCGCGTCAGCAGACGAGTCGCCTGCTGGATATATTTTGGCTCGCTCCGCCAGAGATTTCGCACTTGTACTCACGGCGACAAAAATCAAACATCGGAAATGGTATAGACAGTTTTCACGTGACGTCACTTTCCCTATTCCTGCTCGCCAGAAGCCATTACCAGGTACAGAGGAGCGGACGATGACGACGACGCCGCGTGTGCGCTGCTCGACTACGACATCACTACGGCGTGTGTATCGTGCGTATGTTACAGCATCCACATGCAGGACTGCAGCACAAAGTTCGAATGCAAAATTCAGGATCACTGAACCTAGCATTTCAGTTCAAAAGATTCATAAAATGCCTTTTGTACACCTGCAAGACTCGTGAAGGGTGGAGATGGTTCACCGCGTTCGTGGTCCAGACGCTGGGGGGGAGGGGGGGTTCACCCAGTTGAGATTAGTATTGACAACGAAAATCGAAGTTCGCTTGTAAATTAAAAGACGTGCCTGTACTTGAGGCATTAAAAGTCGCAGCATCTGAGCTTTGCAAACTCGCACCGGCGCGAAAACACTATCAACACAAGTGGGCTACGAACACCACAGAGGTAAAAACAAAGAAAGCAGCAGCGACTGTCCGTAATCTAGTAGGGGGCTTGTCAGTCCCTACTAATATACACTGTAAAGCTGCCTTAGCCGCTGTGGAAAAACGCACAGAGTACGAACGCAAACTTTCAGGAATTCATGTATTATGAATTATACATCTGTTTCTTACCCGCAGTGAGACGACGACCACAGGCACGGTCGTTTTCGAGGTTCTTCAAATCCTCCCGCCGTATGCGAGCAAGCCAGAACCTCCGGTGTTTCTCGAACGGCAGAGTTTTGTGCGCCCTGACTGCAGGTTTATCACTTTCGGCATACAGTGCAGCCAGCCTTGCATGTGACGTTGTGTTACTCCTCTTTGCCGAAAGCTTGCTTCTGCTGCGGCAACCAAACATCACGCACATCGGCATTACGGCACCATTGTGACCGCCAGTGCACATAACACGAAAGCACGAAAGAAAGAAACGCGCACCAAAAACGATGCATCAGCGGCCAGCGTTGCGGGTGGTGGACTGAACCCGAAACTATGTCAGTACCTTGTGATGGCAGCGACATGCCATAAACCCCGACAGTGGCGTTCGGAAAAACCACGAATATTGAGCCATCGAAAACGATACGTCGAGCAAGTGTTCCGAAATGCGTCTTCGTTGCATCGAAACGCAAGGAGGAAATCATGCCAATCAAAGGGTAACACAGAGAACGCCATGGGACGCGCGATGACGAGACAGCCACAAGCTCGCGCTCTCATTGGACGAGATTGGGGGAGAAACAAAAGCGCGTGGGCGGGTTTCGGGGACAGAGAAACGCACGAGGTACGCAAGGAGCAGACGAACGTGCGCGCCGTACTAGCGAGTTTTAGTATTGCGTATACAACCGAACGCAATCACTACATGTGTGTTTGCGTTAGCGTTGCGTGTCTGCACACAGCGCGTGCGTGGGGCCGGAACTACGATCTTGCAGTGACGAATCACGACGACGAGCATGCGTAGCGTGGAGCAGGCAACGCTGACGCAAACGCACAGCGCTTGCGTTTGCTCCCATACGCGATACTATACAACTCTCAATTTTCTCATTCACCAAAGTGGTAATGCGGACGAGTTCGTTCATTATTTGTGCGCTACTTCCAGCTGTCTCATTGATGTTAATTGAACCTAAAAATCTAAATATGCAGTAACCTCATACCACTCTTTTTTCTTTCTTTTTTTCGGTCGCCCAAGTTTAAAGGTTTCGCTAAATATTACAACAATTTCCTTTAACCGAAGTTTCCGACGTAGCGTGTGGCGCATTATAAACTCGGACGGCATTTATTAGAATGTGGCTTTTTTTGTGAAGCTTCTCGCGTTTCCCTTTTTTTCGCCCACTCCTCCATACTTTACCGCAGGATAGACCGCGGCGGAGGAAGGCAGCCATCCGAGCCGGTTCAGTCACTACAAGTGTATCACGTGACTGCGTGCCCCTCACGTCGATGCGCCCCTCCAGAAGGTCACTCGACACTTAATTGGCTTCGATGTCTGGTGGCCTCCTCCGCGGTCCATCTTAAGGTAAAACGTTGCACAGTATTTCCAGCCTCCTCCATACTCGCGCTCTCCCCTTCAGCGTTCTGTAATTGGCTGATGAGGTAGGCCCCCTGGCGGCATGGGACGTCGGCGGCGTGCCCCGCACCGGGGAATAACGATGGAAGGGGCGAACTGGAGAGCCTAGATATAAGAGAGAGCGAAACTCAGATCTTGAGGAGCGTTTGAAATTAAACTGGTGGACGCCTAATGCGGGGATCGGTTGTTCATGGGCATGCGTCCGTTGCCCGGTGGCAAGAGGACAGTCCGGCGGAGGGCCTGAGCAAAGGTTGGAGACGCTCGCCGACAATCGATGTATTCGCCCCCCGCTTGGAGCTTGTATTGCGAACGAGACCCATAAAACCACGTGACGCCTATCGAACAGTTGGAAGAGCTCTCATATCTAAGCACACTAGGGTGAACGCGGTATTGTCTACAGCGCGCTGCGATTGAATCATACCGCGGAGCCCTGAGGTTAATTAGAGGATACGCCCTGCATATTAATGGCGGGGGGGAGTCGATCTTAGCGGGCTAAAGGGCTTGCCGCCGTCCTGTCCCTTCCTATATTTAGGCGATGTCGTGCGACTGCCTTCAAGCCGCCGGCTCCCGACAGCCTGCCTTTTATTTTTTTTTTTTTTTCGGAAGTGCAAGAAGGTGTTATATAGGGTGTCGGGAGGTTCCGTATACGCAGCTTGTTCGTGCTTCGGAGCTGGGCGACAAAAACGAAAGGCAGCGGCGTCAACCTGGCGTGGCTAAGTGGCATCGCTCACGTTCAGGTTTTCGTGGCCTCGTTTTCGAAGGAACAAAGGCAAGGATCGAGGCACTGAGCTCTTGCGGCTTATAGGACAGGCGGTTGCTTGAATACATGATGCTGCGCATTAGTAGGACCGAAGCAAACAGACTCTTCCTTACAAGTTTGCGACGTCGCACATCAGCTGCCTCGCGAAGTTTGTGAGTGTGTTATTTGTCTTCGTTTTAATTCTCCATGTCAAATATCTACGAAGACGGTTCTAATATTCGGCGTAGTATTCATTGTTGCGCGGGCCCGGTGGACAACTTAAATTTCCTAATTGGTCGTTTGTGCTCACGCGTTCGTGGCTTCGGCAGTTTTGGATTGGTCAGCATCACATATAACTAACTTCAAGATGTGTACGTCCTGTGTCGCTGAGCGTTTTGAATGGATCGTTTTCAAGCGGGTAGTTTTATAGGGTCAACCAACTTCAGGAGCCGCGTAAGCATGAAATGTGTGAATCGCTCAGTCCGTAATCGCTAAACCATCTTGAAAAATAGCAACCAATGCCAGAAATCGACCCCCCGTCACCAGCGTGGAAAACGAGTGCGCTGCTGACCGAGCTATGGACCCAGCACGGAGGAACTGGAGGAGCAGGAGCAGGTGGTGTGATAAAGCGCGCAAATTGAAGCGGGAGGGGGAAAGTGTTATGTTAGGACGTCAATGATTGAGACTAGAATCATGTCCATTCCATAAGCGTTGTGCCCCGAGATCCCGCCTCGATCTCACGAGCTCCCCCAACACTTCTTCTTTATTTACGAGTGCGTATGTCAGGAACATCACATTTTTCTCCCCTTAATTAAGCAACCACTAAAGGTAATTACTGGTTTGCAAAACGCTTTGGTGGGTGTCGGATTCGTGTAGGATACCGCCCCTCTTTGAGATGTTCATCAGTCATGTCTCCCGTTACGTCGCTCGACCCCGACCTGGTTGTTGCAGTCTGTGTTTCGATGTCCTCGGCCTCGACAATGACCGCTGACGCTCCAGGGTTAGGACGCGTTTGTTGGTTGTTGGCCACTGAAGTCTCTTCCGATGATGTCGGGACACACACCGGTTTGTACATGTGAGTACTGTCTGGTGACTGTTCTCGTTGAGGCTGAGCCGGGATCAGCTGATCCTGATGGCGTCTCCATATCCTGCCGGGGGACACCTGTACCTGGAAGGATACCGGCCCTGTTTGAGAAACGACAGTACCACGCGTCCACTTTGACGATCCTCGATAGTTCCTCGCGTAGACGTCGTCACCCTCTGACAGAGTGCACTCATGTTCCGGCCTCGCCCTTTGTTGTTTGAACTGAGACCTCGTCACTGTGTCCGAAATGGTGGGCTTCAGAAGATCTAGTCTGGTTCGTAGCTTTCTCCGCAGTATTAGATTGGCCGGAGACTGGCGCTGGACGACCCTGAGTCGTGTACACTTTTCGCACTGGAGGATGCGGCTTACATTGCTACCGCCATTTCAAGCGCTCTCTTGAAAGTCAAATCCTCTTCTGAAAGCAGCCTTTTTATATGCTGTCATTGCATAAGCCACATACAAAGCGGTCTCGCCAAGTTTCACTCAGCGCTGTTCCAAATTCGCAGGTTTGAGCCAACTTTTTCAGTGCTGCGACATACTTAAGGATGGTTTCGCTGCCCTTCTGGTCCCTCTTGTGAAAGCGGAAGCGTTCAGCAATCCCAATTGGCTTCGGTGACAGATGCGCCCAGAGTATCTCGACAAGTTCCAAATAGGTCTTACTTGATGGGGCTTCCGGCGCTACGAGGCTCTTGAGTAGCGCGTAGGTCTTTCCGCCGATGATGCTCAGGAATGCCGCCACTCGTCTCGGTTCCTTCACGTCGTTGGCGATGAAGAATTGGCCGATTCTTTCGGCATACTTTGGTCACTCCCCTTCCGCTTCATCGAATGGCTCGATGCTTCCAAGCGTTGACATGACCCTTGTCGTAGCACTGAGCGGCTTCATTGAAGTCAGTCCTAGACGGAATACCTCGTCGCCAGTTTGTTATGTTAGGACGTCAATGATGGAGACTAGAATCATGTCCATTCCATAAGCTTTGTGCCCCTAGATCCCGCCTCGATCTCACGAGCTCCCCCAACACTTCTTTATTTACTAGAGCGTATGTCAGGAACATCACAGGAAGGGCAAGAACATTTCAACCAGAACTAAGGGCATCACACGCCCTATAAAGCTTACGCATTTAAACGCGTTTCGTTGAATGACCAAACATGCAGCCACTTTTGAGTATTTGTTTTCTGCTTCGGTAAGGTCTACGCCGGTTAACAGGCCCTTGCGAACAAGCAGATATGGCTAACATTTAAGCGCGCGTTTCTGCTAATAATTATTTGCGCCCTGGTCCTGTATCTGCGTATAATGAATAAAACATACGAGAATCTCGATGAAGAGCTACATAACTTCTCGCGAAGAATTACTTTGTGTTAAATTTGAAGCGCTTTAATTTCACACGTAAGCATTGTCAAAAAAAAAAAGAACAAGAAGAAAATTTTGAAGCAAACGAAGAACAACAAATAACACAACTTGAAACTTTTTAGTTTGGACACGCGCATAAGTGGATCTTAAACATAAGAAACCCATAACCTCGAAGCCCTTCGTTTCGAAGTTTGAATCCTCAGTCTATCTATGATTTTACCAGATTTTTTTTTTCCCATTCACCTATCGACTTTGCGAAGCAAAGCGCGAAAAAGCAAGTTGGGCGTTATGAATGTTCATAAAACAACACGCTATTATAAAAAGAAACACACGTATCAAGTGTAAACACTTCACACAGAAACGAGATACGCGTGAAAGGAAGCGTTTTTGCGCATGCGCCACGCCTACAACAGCGCCACCCCGGCAGCGTCATATCAGAGCCACGCGTTGGTGTATGCAGCTTGCAGTCGGTATACTCTGAAGATGGTCGCTCAGTGTGACCAATGAACATTGCTCCGTTGTTGGTGTCGCCAAGCAAAGTGCCGGGCCCTGGTGGCGGATTCGAGTCCTGTCAGAGGCGCTTGCAATTTGTGGGAATAAAGGAGGGAGGATTACGCACCTTTACGTCTGGGGACCGGTGCTCAAAGGGGAAATCCGCTGCCCGTCCCACCGCGCGGCCGACGGCTACCAGCAAGGGCGGTCGCCACACCGGGTTCTGCCCACGACATGCCAACAACGATGATCCCGGTATCCAACAGCGTTTATTGAGTACCAGGGGTCCCCAACAAGGCACTGCGATCAAGCGAGCCGTGGACACAGTGTGGCCGCAGCGCCCGCCGACCTGAGAGCCAAAGGGGTAATTGCGAGCGGAGTCATCGCCGCTCGGACGAGCTCACGCCGCTACCCGTCGTCGCAGGAGTTCGGGGCCAGGGCTCTCGGCTGCCGGACGTCCACAGGTAGTGGGGACGCCGACTGTCAGAGCCAGGGGAATCACTAGCGTGGAGTCATCGCCGGTCGGACGAGCTCGCGCCGCGACTCGACCCGTTGCCCGGGGTCCAATCCAGGACACCCCGACCACACGGCCGTCCACTCGGAGGGCAGGTCCGACTCTTCCCCCCCCGCGGGATCGCGGTCGTCTCCGAAAACGGGAAACGTGCGGAGGAGTGCGAGAGAGTAGGCCAGCATGGTGACGTAGTCTCTCCAACACGATGCTGAGCGACCAGGCTCGAAGCCAGACAACTCCGGCCGGAACGTCCGCGGCGTATGCCTTCTCGGGGACAGGGGAACCAGTGGCTCCCACAATCCCCCCCTCCTTAAAACATTTGGCACCCTTTTCAGAGAGAGGGTCGCCGGCTCTCAAACCCCCAAAATACAAGAAATGCACGCTGACAACACGGGTGCCAGTCGCGCTTACAAACACAAGATCTTGAGTCGGGGGGCCCCGGCAGCCCCCGGCACCGCCGCCGTAAATGTTCAACGTATCGGAGTTCACGACGCACTGGTGAGGCGATGCACTCCGGTGCCGTCGAATGAAGAAGAGGAAAGACCTATGTATAGACGTTGATGCTCGGTGACGCTGCTCGGTAATGTTCCTCGGCTCATGATGCACGTCGCCGCCTCGTTGTGGGCCCACCTCCGTCGAAGTGGACCCGGGGACGCGCAGACAAGCCTGCCAAGGCCACTCCGGACATGAGTGCAGGAGTCCGGTGGCAAGGGGAACGCCGGTCACCCATGTCGAATGAGCACTTCGGAGCCGGCATCAGGTGACGTCCGTGACCAGGCATGCATCAGGAAGCCTGGTTCAGCTGGGCGCCTCGGCGAGGTCCGACGACTGAAGAACGACAGCGGCCATCTTGGATCGGCCGGAAGTCAGCCCCCCCATCTGCTGCTCCTGGCCACCGTCGGGTGCGCAAACTCCCGGCAGCGTCAGCGATGACGCACATCCGCCCGCCCAGCCGCTCGGGGTGTCCCCCGCCGTCGCACGTAGAGGGGGATGGCAGGGAAAAGGGGGGCACGAGCATTCTCCTGAATGACGGAAAGAAGAGCTCACGCAGCACCTTGCAAACATCTCTTCGCCCTCTCCAGACCCGCAGTATGGCAAGGTCGAAGGGAGAGATCATTGTTCTTGGTCGACACACTGCCACCGAGGGGAAGCAATGGTCCCCGAAAACAGGTTTTGGCCGGGTCCTCAAGGTATCTGGACTGGGCTGCCTGCGTACATTAACCGGCCCACCGCAGGGTGGGAGGGTCAAGTTGGAAGGCAGGCCACGCGGTGCTACTAACAGAATTAGAGGGCACCCTGAGTACGCAAACTGAAGTCGCCGGGAACTGAGCCGGCGACTCTCCGCTGCCAGCGGTGGCTGCACCAGGAGCCGGGCCAGAGACTGCGAAAACAACTAACTCCGTAGAGTCTTCGAGCTGCACGCATCCCTAGCGAAGCGCACGGAATGAGGTAGCTAAAAAGCCGACCCGTTTCTAGTGCGTTGCGCCACTCTTATAACGCAAAGGCGTTACTCTCGGAAATCAGCAGAAACTCAAAGGTGTCAGCAAAACAAATCTATCCCGAAGAAAACCCTCGCAACAACCACAATACAAGTGGCGTACAGCGAGCGCGCCCACAGTATGAAAACTGCTTCTGGACGCCGGCGGATGCGTGGTCTACGGCTCCCGGAGCCCGTCGGTAGCATTACGAGCTACTTGGCGACGGGGTTCGCCATGGGTCAGGTCAGGCAGCCCGACCCCGTCGTTCCTGCCCAGATCCAGCCTCGCTCAGCACACACTTTCTCGCGCCAGCTCGTGTCTTCTCCGCCGACCGCCTGTCACGTGCCCTCTGCCTCGTCGTTCACCCTCGGCTCCCAGAATATATATCTAAGTTCTATAACAAAATCTAAAGAAGAAACTCGGAAGGAAGAACTCTGATTCATTGCTTCTGGTATCTCCATTCTCCCGATATTCTTAGATTTCCATCAAGTCTCATGATTCTCTGGCAAGCTTAACACAAGATTTTCTGCCGATTGGGGGCAACTGTTACTCATTATGGACGGGCTGACCCTTCCTCCGCCCAAGATGCGCCACAAATCGAAATAAGAGAGCGTGTACTTCCAGCGCATTAAGCAGTATCTCGTACTGCGAGAACATCCCCGACAACTTAGAAGACCCTCAATATCAGCTTGCGCAAGGTCAAATGCGGCGTGAAGCTTCTGTCACCTCTAAATTAAGCAGCAACACTCTGACTCCGAATCATCACCAACCCCATCTTACGGTGATACTCAATCCCAAGGACCCAGCCAAGATGGTCACTGCAATTAACCCGATGAAACTCAGAAAAGCTGGAAATGACTGCACCAGAAGAAGTCATTCAGGTCAAGCTGGCAATAGACACTATAATCGCGGATGTCCCGAAAGCGCTCCTAGCAGTACAGTCATCGGAGGAATTTCAGTTAAAACTTACGAACCTCTACCAGGCGCATCGGCAGCTCCAGTGGAGTAATCCGCGGAGTACCGGTAGACATTACCGAAGCAAACCTTCAAGTGGGTGTTCGTGCAAACAGCGCCTGTGACCTCCATTCGTCGACTAGGCTCACATGAAACCCTCAAAGTCGTCATCCTTACAGATACTCTACGGGAACATGGTATCCCGGTATAATCAAATGAAAATGTACAAGCTAGCTGGGCAAGAATGGCGAAAATAATCCCCAGAGAAGGGGAACAGGGATTATTTTTGTCATTATTGTCCAGCTCGCTTGCACGTTTGCATTCATATGTATTATCATCAAAACCCTAAGAATGCAAGCCGTTCACCCCTTTTGGTGTTAAACTGGTGGCAGCTGATATACCCGTTTGCTCTGCTGACGTCTAACTCCTGGTTAGCTCAGTTGGTAGAGTGCTCCACTGCAAATTGAGATGTCCCTGGTTTGATACCAGGACCAGGCGGATTTCTTCGGTCGCGTACCAATCACCTAGCTGTGTTTGGAGATTTGTGTTTCTCCTTTGTCCCCCTTGTTCCCCTTCTCCAGGGATTATTTTCATCGTATTTCAGACGTGCGTCCATGACTAGTTCTTCCGATGTTTCTTTCGCATCCTCAAGTCTCGCTGTAAAAGCAACCTTTTTCGCCGAGATCGAAACGCGCGGGAGTGGTCGTGTACTATTATACACTACAATTCTATGGCCATATTGCTCGAAGCGGTGCAACACAGTGCTATTTACAAACTGGGACAACTTTGAAGACGAAATGGAAACTCTCTGTCCTACGCTAACCCACGTTAACGAATTTGTTAAGGGCATAACATATTCCCTGACCCAAGCGACCAAAACTGTAAACATGACAAACCGTCAAACTAGTGTCGACGAAGAATCTGAACGCTTTTGTGCCATTCGACGTCGTGTTGAACGTAATGCAAGAAAAACGAAACATTCGGGGGATGTTCGGGCACCTACGCTGGCGCGAAAAAAAGTACAGCGGCATTTCACAAACCTTTCAGAGGCGTTGAAGGTCCCTAAGTGCTTGCCTAGACTCAAGGAAGCCTGTGCCTCGAACATGGTACATGATGCGAAGCCTAAGTGCGAAGTCACAGCAAGCTCGTCCCTTCCGGGCCATCGGTTTATACCGCCAATTTTCAGAAAGAGTAGTAGCCGAGTTCTGTGTCAAAATCACCAGGTGCTCTTCCACTACAGATTATAGAGGGAATGCAAACATATTCGTAAGTGTTTGCACTGCTATGAATGGCTCTTACCTTAAGCGAACTTGATACACTCAATATACCCAATGTTAGATCATCACCGGGCTCAGACAGTGTACGATATTCAACTTTACTAAGCTTGGGGGAAGTAGCTAAGCCTAAAGTCCCTTGATACTTCTTTTACAAATAACGACAACCAATACAAATGACAAAGTACATTCCGCTGGAACAAAATGGCGGCATTCTGTTCACACTCAAGATTGACATTGTCACTCTAGGGGTCCTGTGCGTAAGTTAAACGTCAATATCGCTTTCAGAAAAAAAAAAGAATTAAATGTTTGCGCACGAGAGTGAGAGGTGGCCACGTGTAGGCTACGGTTATGGGGTAATATGGCAAGGGGTTTGACACACGCCTGACTGATAGTGCCTGTTTGGTTTTTTCTTTTCTTTTTCTTCCTTTCCGTTTCAACTAATAAAAACTTTACTTACGACCTAGTGTTTGTCCTGTGCATGTTTCTTCTGATCCGTCCTTGTTTTAAAGCAAAACCATTATCTGTTCCATGGAGCGGAGCCGGCGGCGTCTGTAACCGCGAAAAATGAGACATAAAAACCCAAGCCCGCGAAGAACGACACCTAAATTGGCTGCGACGCGTCATATCAGATGCTTTGTTATGGAAGCCGTTGCGGCCGCTCGATGTCAAAGCAAACGCGCCTCGGAAATGAAAAAAAACAAACAAAGAAAGGCGGAACAACGCAGATGCCTCGTCACGGAAGCCGGTGGGTGCGCTCAAGGTCAAAGCGGAGGACGCGCTTCAGAAATAAAACACAAAGAAGAGCACAGCAACGCAATGCTTCGTCACGGAAGCCGTCGTGAAGCCGGCAAGGTTCGCCGCGCCTGCGCAGGGGGGGGGGGGGGGGGGGGGGGGGAGCGTGCATGATGTCACCGGTGCTGCGCCATGTGCGATGGGAAGACGTGGCTTGCCGCTTGCAGGAATGCGCTGCGTGTAGGTGAAATTGCCGCTTGCAGGAATGCGCTGCGTGTATATGTGAAATCTTTCATCGTTGTCAAGTTTCGGAATACAGGGCGGGACGTTCTGCGCGACGCACCGCCGCACTCCCCGCCGGCGCTACGACCGCTCCTGTCGGCGCCGAGAACGCTTTCGCATTCACAACTTATAAGAAGTGCTTAGGCGTCCTCGGAATTTGTTTTGCGCTGTTTCTACGTTATGATCAACGAATACCAACTAGCCCAACTCTCGACGTCACTTTGGTCTCTTGGATTCACTTTGGAAGCTTTACTGGGAGACTTGCCAGCAGTGTTGAAACTAACGCGTTACGAGTAACGACGTTACTGGTACACTCTCAAGAAAAAAGGGTGTAAAAGGTTGCATCGTTACAACCTTTGTCCCATATAATACACCCCAAAACTTCATTTCGACGTACAGCGCCCTTTAGTCGAACAGACGGCCCCAAATTTTACGAGGGGCTTGATAACGGTGCGACATTACTTTTTAAATAGCTAAAGTACGTATCAAAGACCACATGAAGAAAACACCGAGTTTTTACAGTAGAACCAAGAAAACCCCGAGTATGTTTTTTGTAGTCAGTAAAACGTGCATTAGCTATTTTAATAAGTTGTACCACACGGCTATCAAGCCCCTCGTAAAATTTCAGGCCGTCTGTTCGACTGTAGGGCGCTGTACGTCGAATTGAAGTTTGGGGCTGTATTATATGGGACAAAGGGTGTAACGATACACCCTTTTACACCCTTTTTTCTTGAGAGTGTGACGCGTTACTTTCTTTAGTAACGTACTAACGCGTACTCGTTAGAATCCCAAAATGAGTAACGAGTGAAGTAATGTCGTAATTATTTTACGGTATCCGCTATCAAATCACGTTACCCGTTACTCGTTACTTTTGATTAAAAATGGCCGCATGATAGTTTGAAAGCAAAATAATTGTTATTATGCGCACTACAAAAAGTGGCAAAGAAACACCAACAAATCTTTGTATAAATGGCGTCATTTCAAACTCCCTCGGAAGACACTTTCAACGTTCCCACGACCCGGCTCTAAAGACGCGATGTGTATCCTTTTCCGGAGTTCTTAAGTGTTCTTGGTGCAGTCTTTGTGTCGAAGCTACTAAGACCACCGTCGCCGTGCCCAGAAGGAGCAGCCGTCTCACTGAAAACGACATCCGCTCAGAAGGCAACAGTCTGCCGCCACTCGAAGGATTCTGCCTAATCGTTCCTAGCCGCTCTAGCTGGTCAAATCCTTCTCTTCAAAATAAATAAATTATCGTTCTGTCAACAATAGAAAAGATAAACTCTAAATTTGGAAGCGTTGACGTTCCCACGCTTTGAACCAGAAAAAGTGGCAAGGTTGTCGCAGGATTGAAAGGCGTCCGTCACCAGAGAGACGTCACCATCTTTTAGAATCCCTGCTGCCGTGGTACAAAGGTGCGGTCCTTCGCTATATAACGACTCCCGTTCAGAAAGTTGCGTTCCACTAAATCCTCTGGGCATCATTTCTTCCATAGCGCCTCAAAAATTAGACAAAAGATTGCGAAACCACTACGGACGGCACCTTCTTTGTACCGCAATAGCCCCCCAACCTCCTGGCATTCAAAGACCGAATTATCTATTGCTGGACGCTGCGCCCGCGTTATCCTTCTGACCTTCTCGCAGTTCCTGGTTGTGTTTGAAGGCTACCGTACCATTCTTTAGAGAGACACATTCGTAACAGTAATAGTAATTTCTTTCGTATGCTTCGCCCTTGCTTTGGTGCTGCCGGCGTGAAAAAAAAAAAAAAAAAGGCGTGAAAAAGAAAAAAAAAAAAAGAAGGAAAAGGTTTTTGGACGTGAAAGAGAAACTTAAGGCCCGTTCACACTCTTGCGACCGAGTAGGACTGAGAGAGACGAGATCTCTTAAAACTTCTTAAATTATTTTAGAACGAGGGAACACACTGGCATTGTAGCGCCATCTATGCGGTGACCCTGGAACTGCATTTCACAAGCGCGAAGGTTTTGCGGGATTTCCGAGGTCAAATGTGCGTAATACCCATAGAAAGGCTCGTTTATAACATTGCCAAAAGTTTTTTTTGAGCCAAGAAAAAAAGGATAATGCGCGAGAGAAATAAAAAAATATGCCGGACCGCCGAGTTTACACTGCTACCCAATAGATGGCGCCAGTGTGTCCTCTGGTTTAAGAAGTTTTAAGGAACCCAGGTTTAAGAGGTCGCAAGAGTGTGAACGGGCCTTTAGGGTAAAGAGCTTATGAACGCTCGCCGCCTTTTTTTAATAATATATACACGCAAAGGTACTACGAGTATGCATGTGATTATAACCAAAGCATGGCCGGCGCTATACTTCGTTTTTAATCACCAATAATCTTTTTGGTCATAATTATTGGTTATAATAGGCGATCGGTGTCCTATTTTCGTTGCTTATGTAGTCTAAACCGGACTGTGACTAAAACTGGTGTATCTATCAGGTGTGTTGTCTGTGAGCAGTCCGTGTACTGTACAGTTGCCTCTGTCATGGTTAAACATATTAAATAGCGCAAAAAAGACAAGGACAAGAAGTATACAGGACAAGCGCTTGTCCCGTATACTTCTTGTCCTTGTCTTTTCTGCGCTATTTTTTATGTTTAACTAAGATGAACCAACTAGCCCAACAACGTACCCTACTAAGCCTCTGTCATGCAACGTCTGCCTCTAACCAACAAGGCCGTTTTGGAACGCTTGTTATAAAAGCCCCTTTTACTGCTATTTTGCACCCACTTTTCGTGCAAGATGGCAACGGCTACCGGAACTCCGTTATTATGGCCCGGGCTAGAGAGATAGAGAGAGAGATAAGTGCTATGTTTGAACTGTGGGAAACGAAGTCAGACAATTCGCTGTTTAAATGTCTGCTCTGTATGCCGAAACTCAAGCTGCTGAGCACATCCAGGACATCGAACTCTAATTTGAAAAAAACCACATTAAGGTGCGGTATTCTTCAATGTCACTTACTTTATTTCCGTTAAAATGTCTTCGTTAAGCTTTCTTAGCCAAACGAACGCACCTTTCTTTCGAGATCGTTTTGTTAGTCGCAGTGTTTCAGCTACATCTCACAATGCTCAATAATGTAAGCTAGCAAAATGTCATCGAAAACGGTTTAGTTTAAATTACTTGTATATTTCAGAAGGAGGGTATTTCAATAATGGCAGTTATATATAAACACGCCTATTTGATATTTGTTTAAGTTTGCGATTTATTTAGAGAGTTTTTCTATACTAATTCCTAATGCAGTTTATTTAGTTAATATTTCGTTGTTCTACACGACAGATAACTAGAAATTAACAGCGGTGCTTCGCATCAGTCCTAATTGTTTTTCTTTTCCGTCAGTCCCTCTATTCGCAGAAGCAATCACAGTTCGCGGTAATTTCAATGAAACGAAGGACCGAGACTACAACCCACTTTCCTGACACGCATTTGCTGAAGTAGAGGAAGATGGACCGTATGCATCAAGTTCCCGTTTCTCAAGAAGTGTTCGAAAATCTTGTGGAGACGTTTGTGGTTGAGACTCTACAGTCATATACTAACAGCTGTCATATGCTAACAGTAAAGCACAAAGTAACGACAAACTAACGTGAAAGTAACATCCGTTTGTCATGGGAAGTAACGAGACCGGTATTTCGTTACATTTGCAAAATGGTAACGGAGATCTGTAACGCGATAGCATTTTTCCAAGCTAACGAGTAACGCTATTTCGTTACTTATTTTCGGTAACGGGCACAACACTGCTTGCCAGCAACCTTCCTTTACACCCAATATGCGGCAGAATGGTTTATTCCTGGCAATGTGTATATATAACACCGCGCTTGTGCGCCAGACTCAGTGCCCACAAGCTCACTTTTCTACGAGACGACAAGGCCATTTTGTAAACGCCTCAAAAAGGCAGTGAAATGCAATAGTGTTTACACACGAATATCAGTAAGCCCATTTTTTTTCTATGGTTCGAATTAAACATCTTGTCTTCAAAAGTATGCATGTTCTAAGAAAGCTAACAGGAAGATGGTAGATCTGCATGGTCGCCTTCAAGAAATGCGAGCACTCGAGGCTACCAACATAATGTTTCAGTTGAACCTATAGTCTGCCTACTCCCTAGCCCGAGGCTAATTTCTTTTAATATTTCGTGGTCGGCAATACATACTTTTCTTATATTAATCATCTACCTTCGCATGCCAACGTACAATGCGGTAAATAATTTAACAGCATTTGTTTTTTTGTTGTTTTTTTTTACACTTACGATGTTTGCATTATGATGCGGAAAAGCCACATCCAGCAAACGGATCGTTCAGCTCACCCGACACGCTATTTACTTTCAGACAGTTAAAAAGACGGCTCATTCGAAAGACAAATGCCCTCACGTTGCTCACATACGAAGTGTCTCTCTCCGCAGAACCGTTGTGTGCGCATTCAAGCACCGTTTTCTCGTATTAGGTTTTCTCTCTTTTCGCTCTTTGTTTTTTTACCGCTGGTTCGTGCGAGTCGGGTTTGTGTCTGGGCGCGCAGCGACGATATAATCATGCAACATCGAAGACGCTAATTGGACAGTTCTTGCGGGCCGAAAAGACGACGCACTGGGGAGGAGCAAATAGAGTATAGGGAGTGGGGGGGGCTTCGCTCCACTCTCTCGAGGAAAAACAAGTAAAAAAAATAAAGATAAAAGAGCGGGCCGTGACAAATGCGTCGCGCGCTTGGAGCCTCACAATTTCTCAATTCGTAATTGTAGAGGCGCAACGCAAACGACAGCGTTTCCTATCTTACGGTTTGTCTTCTCCTCCATCTTACTTCTTCTTTTGTTTACGCTGTTTGTTTTGTTGTGGTTCTTTTTTTTTTTCTTCGCTTCTTCGTGCATTTTTACGAATTGGTATCTTCGCTTCCCCTCAGTGATGCTCGGTATTACAAAACTATCCGGAGTCGCGATTTATCATTGGCAATTCTGGTGCTGTGTGTTCCTCCCGTTGGGTGTCTATTTCTCTTGCTTCTCTCATTTTCTCTCGCTCTCTCTCTCTCTCTCTCTCTCCCGCTCGCCAGTTTTTGTACGTGTACCTAAGTGGTAGAAAGAGAGCGAGGAGGAAGGAGAGGGATGCAGTAAGAGAGTGATAGAAGATGAAGTTACGAGGAGAACGCGGCTTTAGCTTCTGCGCAGTGTCCCAATTGAGGGAGTGCATTATGCTGTCGGACTGCATAAAGAGGAATGCTATATATCGCCGCATGTCGGCTGCACATTTGGGCCGATTTGTTTCTCTCGAGCAAGCCGACTGGAGGGCTTGCGAAACGTGCCTCTGGATTAAGATAAATGCGGGCACACGCAGAAACAAACAAAGAGAAAATAGTAGAGAAGCAAAAGCTGCGAATGTGGTTTCTTTTGGGGGGGGGAGACGAACTTCGGTTTGAGGGGAAATTAGTTCCGGGTTCACGCTTTCTCTTCCAGTCCCTGGCGTACCGACGCAGGTTTTTTTTTAAAGCGAGCGAACCAACGAAAGAAACATTTTGATCAATTGAGCAGACGTCCTATTTGCTCGTCTTTTACTCTGTCCGTGTCGTTGCGCTCTTTGCACTGTTAATAATGAACTACCAACAGGCCCAATTGTCAACGTTATCCAAAGACTCCACACGGGTTTCGGTAACTTGTGTGTTACCGAACGTTTGCGGAGAAACTTCGGTGGTAAAGCGAGTGCGCTGCGGAGGTACAAAAAGAAAAACAAAAAAACACGCATAATCGTTTCATGGCCAACTCCGGTTCATGATAATCTAAGAAGGACGCGTACGCTGACCTTCTGTGGGACTTGGATTCCTGTGATGTCGACAAAGCTCTTTGACCTCGCTCAAAAAGACGAGAAGATCCAGTGAGGCCGCTGTGAATTTCTAAATTTACACCTGCTTTCGTCGCTCTGGTTTATGAATGAGTGATGCTCTAAGAATGTTCCTCTCTGACGCTCTGTTGTCTTAACGTGTGTTGTTCTTATAATGCTGACTGACCAGCTGTTATCTCATATAGGTTTCTTTCGAGTCGCTGTTCAAGGGGAATTCTCCCCCTGCCTAACGTATTTTGATCCTAGCGTTGAATTATTTTTTAACTTTTAGTTTATGGTAGCTTTTTATGTTAACATTTTTAACGCAACTGGCATACATACATTTGCACACACACAAAAGTTTGCACTGCAAACAACAAAAGGTTCGCACTTGCCTGTTGCTTCGTTTATTTTTGCTAAAAGGCAAGCCTTAAAATAGCGTGTCTTAGTCGAAACCTGTTTAACCTCCCCTTCTAAAAGGCCAGGAACCCGCACCCTACTTTCTACGTTTTCTAGTTTTTGTGTGTACTTCTCTGTAAGCTCTATGGTGCAAATGTTCCACCTTTCCCGTTATTTTCTTATCGACTGCGCACCATCCTCCTCCTAGCTTGCGCCGAACAATCAACGCGGGTCCCTTGAGATATCGCCTCGAAGTTTTCTTGCATGCAAAACACTTTTAACTCCTTTTTCGATAGAGAATCAATCATAATTTTGAAGTTGGGGCGCCCCCGGTGTTTCTAAGCCCTCTTTTCTGTTCAGATAGTTTCAAAAGAAAGAAAGAAAAAAAGAAATACATGTCCC
The DNA here is from genome assembly GCA_013358835.2 of Ixodes persulcatus. Taxonomy (NCBI): domain Eukaryota; kingdom Metazoa; phylum Arthropoda; class Arachnida; order Ixodida; family Ixodidae; genus Ixodes; species Ixodes persulcatus. The sequence goes on from JABSTQ010010274.1 coordinate 273,943, forward strand.
ACGTCGTCCAGAAGGCTTAAACTAAGCACATTTTTTAATAGAGTTTATTTGGTTAAGTTTTTTTGTTTTTGTTTTTTGTTTTTTTATCGAGCTTTACCGTGAGAGCCACTGGCTGCGTTCTGCTTTGCTGTCTGCTTGTTTTTAGTTATTTTTATATAGATATGTCTCTTTCCACCTTTTTACCTAGTCGCGTCTTTTACGTCGGAGGACAGGCTATACGAGCCTGAGTGAAAATCGTTTTATTTTCTAAATAAGGCCTTGCACGTTTTGAACTATTTCTAGCTTAAATAAAGTTAACCCTTCTTTATCGCAGTACAAAAAAATTCATTTCGTAGGACCCGCGATTTGTCGTCGTAAGGTAATGACGACATGAGAAGAGTTACAAAATTGCGCGTCTTCATCTGTATAAAACATGCGTAGTTTTTTTTTTGTATTTTGATAAATGTACATCTCCCAAGTTTCTTTTTTAGCAGGTTTAGTATAGGCATTTATATTAATGATGCCGGAATTTGACACAAAGTAGTACACTATAATTTTGTGCCCTTTTAAAAAACATAGACTACACCCTAAATAAGTGACCTTAAAGTATACTTAGATAGTACTAACAGTATGCCACAAGTATGTTTTCAGTATGTATACCGTGTTTTCTGAACTCTTGTCTCACTTGGTGCGTAGTCGGCACAGGATGTTTATTTCATCCGAGTTTTACTTCCGATCAAAATTATAAATCGTTAGTTTCTCGACAAGTAGCAGTCCGTAATGGCTATTAAAATAACCCGAATAAAAATTCCTCTTTCTGATTTTTTTTTTTTTTAATTCTGAATTTTTTTTAACAGAAACAAAAATGAGCCATTAAAGGTTCTTTATTTTGGAGTCACCGCGACCGGGGTTCTTGGAAGGCTCCAGTGTCACTAACTTTAACTGATGATTTGACAACTCCAAGCAGTGGCTGTTTCTGTCATCACGATTGATCCCCATTGCCCACTTGAGCGAAGCTCCAACCGCGGGTGCAATTGAGGGCGATAGCAAGGCACTCGCAGTCTTCAATTTTTTGCTCACTAATTCCCAGCGTAAAACAGTGTGATCTCGACAACTGCTCTAGGTGACAACCGCTTTGATATTGAGCGATACTGAAGAATTGAAAACAAAATGTGTGTAGTCTGCCTCTTTAGAAAGCCCGCACTGCTTAGTTTATGAACGTTTATAAACGTATACTGTTTTCGAACCATAGTATGATTGCAGTTAGAAAAAATACGGTACACTTAACAAATATGTTGACAACAGTAAAAGGGCGATTAAAACCTATTAAAAGGTACCTCAGACATGGCGAGTTCGTCAGAGTTCACTCGTAATTCTTCGTACAGAATTAGTGTACTTCTGGTGTATTGCTATTTTGCCAAGGGTGGGCTCGCATATTCACTTAAACATTTCATACTTCTTCGGATAAAATCTTAGTACAATTTCACCTCTTCTTCACATTTTTGAATTTTCTTTGAATGATTACTACTTTTATGCGCCTAATAGACCGTCTTTTCGTGGCGACCGCCATGTTGAATTCTGACATAGCTCATTTGGGTCAAAATAGCGAATCACTTTATTTGCTGAATTGAAGCGCTAGAATTCAAGGGTTCGTGCCAATAGTTCTACTTTTCTTGGCTATACTTTCTTATGTGTAGTTATGCTCAAACTATTCACTTTTTTTTTGTCGCCCAACCAAACTACGTCAAATTTCAAAAATGGCAACGATCACATAAAAATGGTCTATACTGCATACCATTATTAGCTAGCAGACGGCGGAAGCCTCACTTGCGTTGAAATTTGTGCGCCTTAGTATAGAATGTGGACTAGAGCTTCAAACCCACCCTAGACGAAAATCTGTTTCTCGACGTATCTCGCTGTAATTTACTACAGCGATGCAGTTAAATGATGAAAGCATGGAGTGAGAATAGAAACGGGTACATTTAGCTCGTTAAAAAAAATTGAAAACCTGTCTTGTAGTTGCCCCTCACGCATAGCTGCCGACAGATGTCGGAAGCAGATTCCCAAAACAAGCTTTTCATCATTTTTTTAACGTATTAAGTTTATTCTATGAAATTTTCACTTCATGCTTTCACTACCTAGAGGCACCTTTGTAGTAAATCGCGGCGCGATACGTTGTGAGGTCATTGTTGCGGACCGTCTAAATTGGGTTCGACACGTTAGTGTACAAGCTGCGTTATGCCTTAGTGGCACGAGTGGTCTCAGCCGCAGTTGAATCAACGGCAGTCTGGTGAGGAGAAGGAAGTGGGGCGGCGCCTCAGACCAAACGTGCCATCGATGGTGCTGGTATTGCTTTCGAACGACCGTCGAGTTAACCCCGCTATCCAATTGGTAACCCACGTGGCAGGGACTGTTTTCTCCCCGCTTTTAATATACGGGCGGTGGATTTCATCCAACCAGCGATCCATTTGTCTGCCCGAAAACCTGTAATGGTTTCCCAAGCGTCCGTGACTTCACCGGGCTTGCATCATTCGCACAGTCGGCTACGTGATCTGTCGCGTCGACGCTCCGTCTCACACGGGGGAAGGCCTCTCCGTGGTGTAACACGACGCCAGAACGACCGCAGTCCGCCCCACGGGCTGTCTGGACAAATATAACCAGGCCGCGCGCGCTGATTACCCAATCAATCAATCGCTCAGACAGCCGATGGTTGTGGTAGGTCGAGGAGCGCCCCATTTCGTCAGCGATTGCGACTCCCTCCTTACGTCCGCAGCGTCCGTAGTTTTCATCACGCAGCTTCGATAGGTCGCAGAAAGGGAGTGAACGCGCAACCGCGCGAGGTCGAAGCCAAAATAAGAGTAATAATGGCGGCCGCGGCCAGCCAGCTAACCATCCAGCCATGCTGCTGCTCGGAATGCGGTCCGGCGCGGGGGGGTGGCCAGGCGTGCACGGGTCGGCCAAGCCCCCGAAGTCGGGTCAAAGCTCGTGCGGTGGAGCAGGCGTTTTCCGGGGAGGGCAGCAGACCGAAAAACAGTCGGCCAGAAACAGAAAGAGGAGAAGGGGATTAGGGACAGAAGCTGAGGGGAGCAGAAAAAGGGAAAAGAAGAAAGAGGGAAAGAGCAATGATCAACGGCAGAGGCAGCAGCAGGACTGCGCAGCGAGGAAGGTGTCCACTTTCGATTTGTCATCCTCGGTCCATTTGGTGCACGCGTCTCGTGGGTGCCACTCGACGCCCATTTGTCACAATGGATTGGGCTTGTCCGAGACACCCTTGGTCTTTACTTTCCTTCTCGCTGTCCTTTTTCTTCCCCTTTCTCTTCTGTTCCTCTTGGCCTACCGAGTAATGGTGTATCGACGTGGTGCCCGTGTTTCGTTTGTTCTGCAGTCGGTGCGCGTTTTTGTTGTTTTTTGTACGCCAATCTGCACTTTGTATTGTAACCAGGCGCGACGCGAACCAGCCGACAGGTGTTCCCGTGCCAGGTGTCGGGAAACCGCTTGTCTCTTTCACAAACGCTGCATGCATAATTAAGCATGCCCGGGCAAAACAGGGGTGTTCACTCATTCCGTGATTCTGCATACTGGTTACGAGTAGTGCGTTGTACGTGCTATATTTGTTTTTATCCCAATATTTATCACGCGAGACGGAACCTCAGAAATCCACACATAACTCCACATACCGTAGGAGACTACTGCCGGCACTCGCAAGCGCAGTGTTGAAATGCTGTTTTTTTTTGTCCTTGGAAAGAAACGCTGCCAAAATTGTCCTCGACATATGAAAGCCTCGGCAATGAGGACGTGACACTATCACCTGGGATGGGGTACGAACGTCAAATACTGATATATTCATTTATGTATTATAATTATACTCTATATGTTCTTATAATTATTGTGTGTGTTTATTTAAAAATAACACACAGCCGAGATATATCACTACTACCCTACGAAGATAACTAAGTCTCACACAAAACGACCTTAAATTTGAGGTTAAAAAAGATAACGCTCTTTAGAAAAGAAAAAGATTCCCACGTTTATTTCAACGAAACATGACGTCTCCTATCTTGGCCTGAGATACAATACTGAGTTCAAGGAAGAAGGGACCGATTTCGCGCTTATCCGCCGACTCAACTTTCTCCTCTATCCAGACGCCATGTGACACGGGAATCGGCCCCAGATTTCAATGCATTTTTGCCCTGCTTCCTCATAATACCAAGACCAACATCGCGTCGGCTTGATACTCCCATGTAACAAATCGCGCACAATCATCAAAAGCACAAAAGTGAGAGCGAAGCCGTGGCATGTGCTCTGATATTTTATTTTTAACACGGAATGTTTTTATAGGCTGCATTTCATGTGAAAGGCGTAACGATCGAATGGGACAAAAAAAAAAAAAGAATCACACGTAGGTCAAGGCAACATAAAGCATATACAGCTCGTATCAGGTAATGAATAAGAATACAAAGAGACTGCATTATTAGACATAATTAATCAAGCCCCTACTGAAAACTTTTGAAATTTGAACGTGTTGATACTGGTGCCCATTCTACCATACCGGTAACCGGTTCAAACCTTTGATTAGCAGCATAACCCTATTGAAAAATCTGGCAAAAACTTCCAGTGACATTCGGTGGAAACGGGTTAATTTCCACTCATTTTCACCAGAAACCAGCGTAGTTTACCAGTGTTTGGTGGAAATATTACCGGCAGCCACTTTCGCTGGAAGTTTTACCAGAACCACTTTTGAGTACCCGTCGCTGTAATCCTACCGGAAGCCCCTCTCGTTTGACGGACACCGAACTTCACTGGAAGCCGACGCAAGGGGAACGGCTAAAGGCAAGGAAGGCAAGGAAGCCAAGACGAGCAGAAGGACTGAGTTTGTAATGGTGGCCACCAATGCAGTGGCATTCTCGTGAGTGCGTGTTTTAGCTCGAGGCGACGTTGCAATCCTGCAAGAAGTGCGTGCAGCGAACTGTTTTGACGGTCCAAAAAGGTGGGCATTTTCACCCGTTTTCATCCGAAACCAGTTTACCAGTCTTTCCTAGATTATTTACCGGCAAACAGATTTCGCTGGAATTTCACCGGCATCGGGTTTCCAGATTTCGCTGGAATGTCAGCGGCAGCCACTTTCGTTTACCAGACGACCCGGTTTTGCTAGAAACCTTACCCGAAACAGGTGACTCGCTTCCCTGTTTACCGAACTTCACTCGAAGCCGACGCGAGGGGAGGGGGAAGCCGATACGAGCCGGGGACTGGGTGTGTAATTAAGGCGACTCGCACCAAGGACGAGACCCCACGCACCCCCTCTCCCTCGCATTGGGTTCGTTGGGAAAATGCGAGAAGATCGTTTTGCTGACTTTTTTTTTTTTTTAAGGAAACCGGTTTTTTTCTCCGTCAACGAGCAACGGCCGGCCAGGAACGAACGCTCGGTCACGGCTTCTCGTTCCATGTGTGCGACCTGTATCTTCCAAAGCAGCTGGGTGTGCAGATGAAAAGAAAATATTTTTCAGTGACGTGTTTCTTACTCCTCTTTGTCCCTCCGGCTTCAGAAGCATCCAGCGAGCGAAAAAGACTGTGCCCAAGATTTCTCAACGGCGGCGGATGTTCGTTTCGCGCGTTCGTGGTTTTCGCTAAGCATGCCACTGACAGTGTGTATGTGTCCGCCTGGTGCACCCGCGGCGACGGCATCAGGGACGACATCGTGAGTGTGCCCGGGATTTCTCAATGGCGGCGGATGTTCGTTCCGCGCGTTCGTGGTTTTCGCTAAGCGTGCTACTGAAAGTGTGTATGTGTCCGCCTGGTGCACCCGCGGCGACGGCATCAGGGACGACATCGTGAGTGTGCCCGGGATTTCTCAATGGCGGCGGATGTTCGTTCCGCGCGGTCGCGGTTTTCGCTAAGCGTGCTTCTGAAAGTGTGTATGTGTACGCCTGGTGCACCCGCGGCGACGGCATCAGGGACGACATCGTGAGTGTGCCCGGGATTTCTCAATGGCGGCGGATGTTCGTTCCGCGCGTTTGTGGTTTTCGCTAAGCGTGCTACTGATAGTGTGTATGTGTCCGCCTGGTGCACCCGCGGCGACGGCATCAGGGACGACATAGTGAGTGTGCCCGGGATTTCTCAATGGCGGCGGATGTTCGTTCCGCGCGGTCGTGGTTTTCGCTAAGCGTGCTACTGACAGTGTGTATGTGTCCGCCTGGTACACCCGCGGCGACGACATCAGGGACGACATCGTGATCTGTGCCCGTGATTTCTCAACGGCGGCGGATGTTCGTTCCGCGCGTTCGTGGTTTTCGCTAAACGTGCTACTGACAGTATACGTGTGTGTGTCCGCGTGGTACACCTGCGCGGCTTTATTAGTTGAACTACAGTACGTCTAGGAATTTACCCAGCGGCATTGTGAGTACCTTGAAAGATATATTTTGCGACAAAGAACTCCAATGTTCCTATTTTGTCTGATTGCTTTTGTCTACAGCTTTGCAAATTGTTTCACTGGTATCGACCCTGTTAAATAAATACATAGAACCTTCAGGTTTATATGGGCTAACCACTTGAATTGTTACCGAATCGTCCAGAGGCTGGTAAACATACACCAACCACGGTTCACAGGCTTCCTCCTAAGTGCCTTCCGTTGACGTCCGAAAAAAGAAAGAAAAAACACGGTAAATTCCGGCCAATCTGGTAATCTTCTGGTAACTTCCGGCTTTACTGGAAGTGAAAAGAGTCCCATAATTCAGTAAAATCGATTTTTACTGAAAATAAACTTCCGCTAAAAATCCAGGTGACAGTCGTAAAAAATCTGGTGACATTCCGGTAAAAATTCAGTAATATTTCTGTAAAACACCCGGTGACATTCCAGTAAAAAATCCGGTGACATTCCGGTAAACTACGGCTTTACTGGAAGGGAAAACAGTCCCATAATCCAGTAAAATAGACCTTTACTGGAAATGACATTCCGGTAAAAAATATTTTTCATTAGGGAACCAAACTGCTAACCGGTTTCGTCCAACTGTTCACCGGTATTATCGAACTACTCACTGGTTTGGTCAAAATGTACACTGCTTCATCACACCGCTTTTCTCTTTGAGCGATACGGGTACACCGACCTGCTCACTACCGCACAGAAACGTGGAGAACCGGTTTAAAACCGTTCCCCGGTTTGGTCAAACCGTTGCGCAGTTTGATCAGACTTGCGAGGAATTTGGTTATACCGCTGCTTCGATGCCAAGAGAAAGAGAGAGAGAGAGAAAGCTGGCCCGCTCTCGGGGACTCTTGGGATTCTTTGTTAGTACAGAGCGCTCCGCTGACCACATCTGACTGGACCCTCGGGTAAACTGCTGCAGGGTAAACCCTGCTTCTCCTTGTCGTCGCCATACTCCGTTTTTTCTTACGACTAACCACAGTGGACGCTACGAGCCATCTTAGCCACTCCAGCGCCATAAATGTATCACTTGACAAAACTCCCACGCGTCGCTGTGCCATTCCCGAGAACCCCATGTAGGTGCCGCGCCCACGGCATTAGACTGGCTCCGATGGTTTGCAATATCCGATTGAGTCATTCGTAAGGTGAAACATAGTGTAGTGTTTTATTCCTTGCATGTTATCGTAGCGGTAAATAAACACCTCGGTTGTCTCTCTACTTGTCTATGTCCATGTGCTTACTTTCGGGAGTTCAAGACAACGGGTGCAGCACGCATTCGAACCCGCCTTAGCGGTAATGTGATCTGCTGCGGGGGGGTGGTTCCACGGTCGGCCTTTTCGCCTGGCTCTCTCTTATCCCAATCAGGCCTCTACAAGTCAAGCCAAAACAACGCCGCTCCACTCCGTGGCAAACTGGCTTCGAGAATTAAACTTGAGCAATGCACTGCATATACTGGGCATTTAACTTTAAAAGGACAATGAAATTATTTTTCAACTTCTTCCTCCTTGTCTTTAATCCTCAACTCAAAAGCGGAATGAGAAATCACTTGGTCGTGACGTGCTTGGGCACCGGATGCGATGCCTCGAAGCTTCCACCGAGCTTCTTAAGCACACCATAAAACTTCCAAGTGCACCATAGAACTTCCATTTCCAAGTGATGATAAGTGCTGTCACGGCAGCTCTTGCCCACGAACGCGAATCAAAATATTCGTCAACGGATTGATCGTTGACGAGCGAATACGTCCGAGTGACCCAGTGCTCGTGTTCAATACGTGAGCTGGGTTCGGTTGACGTGCCTGCAGGCACCGCAAAGGCATCACAGTGAGGGGGCATCGGTGGCCGAGTGCGCTAGCCCACACCAGCTCGGCGCGCGTGGAGCGAAATCTAGCGCTGCAGGACCTAGGGATCTTGGGTTCAATCCCCACCCCTGCTTGTTTCGACCTGGATGACTAGCGTACCGGCGTACGGTCGTGTACCACTACTGCGTGGTGCACGTTAAAGACCCCAGGCTAGCGGCTGTACCGGACTGGCTAAATTTCTCATCTACAGCTGGGAGACAAGTCGCCCGTTGAGGCAGACTAAGTTGTAGGCTTTATATACATACATACAATCTAATTTTACCTTTTTTTATTCGTCGTTAGATATCAGAGGGAGCTAATAATGAAAAAAATTACGACTGTGTTGGTACGGGAAGCGAACGAAAACGCAGCTACGGCAAAGTCAAGTGAACGCAGATCGGCTTACGCCGAACGCCTTGCGAGCTTACTGTGTGCATTTGTTTGCAACCTCGAGAGCAGCCGCTGAGACTACTACTCCAGTTTTATACCACCCTTGCTTCGCCGGTCGCTATTTTCAGTCAAGCTAACGAGGTCCATGGCGAACCTCGCTGTACGTAAATGTGTTCAGGCGCAAACATGCCTCTTGCTACGTCGCGGTGAGGAAATTGGCCACAGGAATGATTAAAACACAGTCGCGGTGTTGGTGTGTCCATATCACTGTATGTGCAGGTTTCTTAGGCATACGTCTTTTGGTCCTAACACTTCGTGTTTTGGGAAGTTTGCGATTATCGGGTAGTTTATCGGCAGCAGTTTCCCGTCCTGCGGCATCACACTCATTAGTGTCGCACTCGTACTTTTACAGAGGTGTCACTGACCAAAGCTCTTGTCCCGCCGAGCACTACCCTTCGACTAGATTTGTTGCGCTCTGTTCATGCGAGTATTTCTGAAAAATTGTAGTGTTGCTACATTATAGTCACTGAAGTTATTCCACTTTACAAAAATATTTTATTCAGTAGGGTACGCGATGTTAAATACAGTTTTATTCACTTTTGGAAGGTATTCCCTATTGCTCATACGATTTCAATAATTTATTTTTGTCAAGTGAAATAACTTAAGTGTCTATAATCTAGCCGCAACTACAATTTTCCAGAAATACTCGCATGAACACACCGCAAAACATGTAGTCATGACGTAGCCGTTTTTTCACACATAACGTGTGTAAATACCATTCCGCTTGCGGTTGTCCTGTGTGCTTCTTCGTCTTTTTGTAGTGAGCGCTTGTCCCGTGTGCTTCTTCGTCTTTTTGTACCATCTTTTTTGCGCTTTTTTTAATATGAATGACGTAATCGTTTTAGAACGCAGCCCTTAGGCGCCCGTTTCCGGCTTGAGCGGTGTCGCCGTTGGCGTAACCGCGCGGTGCATTATGGGAAACGTCCCATAATGCACCGCTGTGACGTTTTGGCATGGTGCCGAAACGTTACCGTACCGAAACGTTACCGGGGTGCATTGTGGGACGTTTCCCATAATGCACCGCGGTGACGTTTCGCCACGGTGACGTTTCGGCACCGCGCCGAAACGTCGCGTGATGACGTGCGTTTGGCGCATGAAAGAAGGAGGAGGGGAGGAGGAGAGGGCACGGATGAGGAGGAGGGGCATATTCTCCTCTCAGTACCCTCCCTTCCTCCTCCTCCTCAAGAGCTGCACTCTAAATCGGCCAATGACCTCATAGAGGTCGCAGTATGTGTAAATAAAAAAAATGACAGACGTTTACAACACCGTGTAACGCCAAATTAGAGCGCAGCTCTTGAGGAGGAGGAGGAAAGGGTACTTAAGGGTACTTAGAGAAGGGCATATCCCTCTTCCCTCCTCCTCCCTGCTACTCCTCCTCCCCTCCTCCCTCCTCTTCGTCGTCCTCCTCCCCTCATCCCTTCTCCTCTTCCCCCTTTTCCTCCTTCCTCCTTCTCCCCCTACTTCTCCCTACTCCTCCTCCTCCCCGCGCGTTGCATCATGGGAAATGTCCGATAATGCACCGCGCGGTTACGCCGACGGCGACGGCGAGGCCGCTCAAGCCGGAAACGGGCGCCTAAGAGCTGCGCTTTAAAAGAAATAGATAACACTAAATTTTTTCAGAAATACTCGCATGAACACACCATAACAGATGAAGTCGAAGAGTAATGCCCTGCAGTAAAACAGATGGGGTCAGTAACACCTCGGTAAAAGTATGAGTGCGACCCTAACAAGTGTGAGCTTACAGGATGGGAAACAGCTGTTTATAAACCATTCGATAGTTGCAAACTCCATGGAATACGTGGCCTAAAGGAACCTGCACATTTAACGATATGGGCATATCAACACCGCGTCATTGTTTTGAACATTCCCGTGGCCAATTTCCTCACAGCTACGTAGCAACAGGTGTACGTTGACGCTTAAACGCATTATTGTACAGAGAGGTTCGTCAGGTACCGCGTTAGCCTGATTGAATATAGCGATCGGCAAGGGGGTGCAATAAAACTATAGATTCCTAGCCTCAGTGGTTGTTTCCAAGGTTGCGAACAAATTCACGCCGTGAGCTGGTACGGCGTTCGGCGCGCGTCGATGTGCATTCGCTTGACTTTGCCGTAGCGGTGTTTGCGCTTCGCTCCCGTACCAGCAAATTCGTAATTGTTTCATTATTTGCTTTGTGTGATATGTAGCTACGAGAAGAAAAGGGTACTTCCTGCATCGCGCGTAAGTGTGGAGTCATCCACGACGACGTGAGCATCGGCGGTGCACAGATGAGAGCAGGCAACAGATGCACAACACAGCGAAACCAAAACCGAAACTACCCGTTAACAGACTCCTGCACCCAGAGTGTACCTGAACCGCTAGGGGCGCTGCTTTTTTTTTTTTTTTTTTTTTTTGCATGTTGCCCATTGGGGTATCAGGAAGAGATGTTTTATGGACACTGCAGAGTAATCACTTTTCAACTAATATAAATGCACTCAAAGCCACAATTTGCGGCAGGTGTTGCACCGTTAGCTGCGCCGTAGTGTGTTCAAAAACAAGCAAATGGTACTTGCGTAAATAAGTAACCCTGTCGTACCCGGTTATACACCGTCGGCGGACGAAAAAAAAACTGCGCGAGGATCGCACGACATGATGCGTTTAGATATCCTCGGTGGTCCTGCTTATTAGAAGATATGAAAATGACGATCGATTGACATGGCGCCGATCCTGCGGCATACAATGATCTGATGTTAGGGACCTTTAGCAAACCGTTGCCGTGTTCCGTGTACCGCACTGCCGGAGCCTTTGAAGCATGCTTTTAAGCGCGCCCGGGTGGTACCGTGACTGCGGGTCGCGCGCTTAAAAGCATGCTTCAAAGGCTCCGGTAGTACTGTACGCGGAGCACAGCAACGGTTTGCTAAAGGCCTCTATTGAAAAAACGTTGCGTTGATTTAGAGTCGATACGATGTTCATGAATAAATGATTTGAAGGTGGTAATGTGTTTTCTCGTCAAATTTAGCGGAGAAAATGAATTGGTGCTTAGATAATGTGACGTAAACGTTTTCCGCTAAATTTAGCGGAGAACTCTAATCTTTCTGCAGGTCCCGTGACGTCAGGCCACGTGACATCAATTTTCCCGCCAAATTTATTGGGCAAACTGAATTACTGCATAGGCCATGTGACGCCAATTTTTCCGCTAAATTTAGCGGGGAAACTGATTTGGTGCATAGGTCACGTGACGTCAATTTGTCTGTCAAATTTAGCGGGGAAACGGCTTTACGCTCACGCCGTCGAAAAACCGGGGAACGAGCCACTAACAGCTGACACTGTTAAAATATATTGACCGGTTGTGGTGCCGAGTGTCTCTGGCGAATCCACAGAGCGACACCGATGACGCGGAGCATTCGGTGTTCCGAAATCATCACATTCTGACCGATAGTCAGCGCAGTATGTTTACAGTTAGGCTTGTACGTTAAGGGCTCGTGAATTTGGCATCGACGAGAGGACTCTAAAATGCACGTTCGAAATTAAAGTGCCCTTTAAGCTCGATTCAACAATCCGGGGTTCCATTTAATTGAAATAGATAGCACCACCAAGAAAGGGGCTGAACTAGCTTGAGATAGTGTAGAACATCTGTCATTTAGCAGTGACGTGTAATTTAAGATTGGTTAAGCACGAAAAGCAAAAAGAAAGGCTCGAGGGACACCTAAGCACTTCTTATGAGTTGTGAAAGCGAAAGCATGAATGCCGTTCTTCCACTCCCTTTGTTCGTCTACGGCGTACTGGCGTGGACAGCCACGTCTGGGCCGTGCAGCCGCTCTGGAATGTGCCCGAAAGCGCTCCATAGAGAAATATAGTACTACGTAAAGAGCGGACACTTCCATAGGCCCCAGCGGCCCAATTCAGCGTCAGCGAGCGCACCCAGCGGCCAGTATAGTCCCTAGTTGAGTGTTTAATGGATGGATACACGCAGTAACCGCTGGCCAGATGAATGAATGGATTCAAGGCGAATTCTGGCGGTATTTTTGTATCGGACAGTAGCATGCGCCCTCTAGTTTAACGAGTCAGTGTTATTGTAACTAGCATGGTTTTTGTTTAAAATAGAATTGTTTTATAAGCATACCTTAATTGTACTGCAGAAGAAAAGTCATCTAGCGCTACATACAATTCAAACTGACCACACACCGAAAAGGATATATTCACATTTGTGCTAACTCTCTTGAAGGGACGACATGGGACGACACCAGGGATTGACACACAAAATTATTTATTGTTGTAACTATGACAAGCAAAACAAACATCAACTCTGAAGACAAAAAGTGATGTATGTTATTCATACATTGCAAAAATAACAATACACATGCAAAATGTATGAATAACGCGTCAACAGTTGTACACTGGAAAAAAAGTACTGTATTACAGCGAGACTTACAGCGACAAATGCAATACGATGGAGGGCATTTAAAAAAGTTACCGTCCAAGTTCCATGAAAGGCGCTTGCACATATGACCATGTGCTGAAAGGCGCTTGCACATATGACTGGCCCAGTCGCTTCTAAATTCAGTGACCGAATGCAAATGTCCGTCAACAAAGAAACTACAGTCACAATACTTCTTACATATACCGTATACCTTGACCGCAACGCAAGAATGACTAGAAACCCGCACGAGACAACAAGCCGCGGAACGAACTCAACCCACACAACGAGGCAAGAGACACAGACCAAGCAGCCGAAGTATCCGCCCTCCGTCGAGTCCACGACTCCGAAGCCAACCGTCGTGCCGCAGCCATAGCCACAGCCGTTGAAGTAGTTTTTGAAAGATTTTCAAAGTTCGTAATAATTTTAAAAGTTTACTCTGTACAATTAAGTTATTTATTAATATTATATATCTGACAAATGTTGAAAATAAGTGGCACTGTTGCGCCTACTAAACGGCCAGTAGAGTCCCTAACTCCTGGGCCGCGAAACGGCTTGAGTGGCCACTCTTTACGTAGTACTATATTTCTCTATGAGCGCTCTGCCTCGCTCGGTGGGCAGACGCTTCGTTTTACCGGCGCGCTGGCGGCGCGGACCCGCAGCGCCATTGGGTGGCGGTCCTTGAAACTGACGCGCGGCGGCCAATGAGAGCCTCGGAGCTTATCCATCAGATTTCGGCTTTACTTGGTTCCATTGAGAGAGTGGAAACTAGGTGCCGTTTGGCTCGGCTTTTTGCGCGGGTTCCAAGTTGGGAGACATCAGAAAGCGGCTTCACTTGGCTCCATTGGGTGAAATGAGTTTAGGTGCCGTTTGGCGCAGTTTCAAAGCTGATGACGTCGGCTCGCTCCATAGGACAATTAGTGCTTTCGCATTAAAAAAGCTAAAAGGTGACAGACAGGTTCTGTGTGCTCGGCTACAAGCCGATTGTCGGCTAAAATCTATCCGGCTATAACAGAAAGCAAATTTACATATACTTCGTCTCACCCTACTATGAACTAAAGGCAAAAACTACTACCGCCAGATTCAATAACGATCCACTTAGAAATTTCGTGGTACTTCGGTTCGATGTACGTGTCTGTGCCCGCGTCTCGTATCACTGATGGGGATGGGTGGTCAGTTGTTCAAATCGAGTGGAACTGAGTGACTCAACAATTTGACTTTCCAAAGAAAGCCACGACATACAGGCTCTTTGCAGTGTCGACGGTATAGAAATGATGCAGCGCTTTTTGATTTGGAGCATTATTCGTCCACTCCTAATAAATGTTAACCTTTTTATAGTTTGGCGTGAAACGCGATTAGACCGGGCGGCCCGTGGCTTTGGCCTTTAGTCCATTGTACGATGAGACCAACGCGGTAGAGGGCCTTGAGCGATAAACTGGCAGCTGGTAGTGGCCCCCAATCGGCCGCCGCCATTTTGCGCATTTTTGACCGCTAGACACGTGACCTTATAGTTTTGCGTCTAGAATTGAACAAAGTACCGCGCACAAATAATTGCTTATTCATCTTTAATAACAGTACCGACGAGATAAGTTATGTTTCGTTTGTTTTAAGTCCAAAAGGTGCTTTTACGATGAAACCTCGGGCAGCCGCGGTGCTGTATTTTGGGTGTTTAACGGAGCTAGACACTGATCTCTGGGGCTAAGAGTACTGAAAAAAATAGTTTATCATGTTTTTTTACAGCGATCGCAATACAAATATCGGCTCAGTTTTGCTTAAAAGCCTCAGGATTTGGTTCAGTCATATGTCTAGTGGTCACACTTGTAAAACATGGCGACAGCCAAGTGGGGATCACTTTTTCTTAGTGAACGGGACACCAGTTTATCGCTCTAAGCCCCTCTACCTCGTTGTATGAGACAAAGTATAGCACCACTTAAGTCATTCTGTCTGAGTTTTTTTTTTTTTTTAATGCTAATATTTCAAACTGTCAATATTGTCACGGATGACAGGAGCAGACGCGGCGAAAATCGCGTTTCAAAGTGAAAGTTTAATGGGGCGAACTTGTGCCGAACAGAACAAAGAACGAGCGTCGAGACAGCAGAAAAGCGGGCGGCGATTTGGCGTCAGAACAGCAAGCGAGAGTGAGACCGAATCGACAAGAACACGCCCACTTCCTTATCTGGTGCGAGTTTTCATCTCGAAAATTCGGTTTGAAACGTTCGAGCGTCGAGCTTTCGGGGTGAGCATGAACAGCCACTTTCGAGAACAAGAAAGTAGGACGAAAGCAAAAAAGTTACGTCCCGAGTAAGAATAAACACGAATCTTCTAGAAGACTGTGCCCTAGCGTTGCTTGCTCGGCTCCGCGCGCAGCAATATACGTACGTGCTTCCTTTCCCGAGGGCCCAATCGCTGTCGGGGAGGGGACAACAGGGCATTTAAGACTACAGTCACACTAGTCACTGTACGATAGGAGCTACTTTACAGACCAGCGTTCCAACGCTACTATCCACAGGTCGATCGACTGCACCATAATCGCTCAGGCGGTCTTATTAAACTCTTTATGCAAAGCAGAAGCAGAATGTCAACTCGCGATCGTACACATAATCTCGTCTCGTTGTTACGCCACTGGTGCGCGAAACACATGGAGATATCGACGACGATTCCAGACTTTGTTAACAACGCACAACACTGCCATGTCGTTGATGGTGACTCACGGAAATACAAAACCGCGTTTATCATGTGATGGGACTCGGTAACAGGAAATAGATCCAAACGTAGCGCAGAAGACGCTCAGGCACTCGGCAAAAAGACCTGCCTGACTTGGACGGAAAGTTGCGGAAACCAGTTTTAGCCCAGTCTACGTAGCACTGCTGACACTGCTCTGGAACTTGGGTCTTTCTGACGGCTTCGTTTGCTCGATTCACAAAATTAGCGGTAAAACCTTCTTAGCAAGGTGCTCTCCGTGTTTGAACTGGGACACAGAATAGGGAGTATTCACTGGACGCCATATTTGTGGGTGCTGTTTAGAGCGCATGCTCAGAACGAGCTCACATTAATAGGTGGCTAAGACCGGCAATCTTCATGGTGCGGAATGCACGTTGCAAAAGAACTGTGGAAGCTCGTCGTCAGCACGCGCTCAGCATTCGCGCACACAGCAATGGCCGCCAGTGAATGCTCCCTATTAGCGGCGAGATGTTTTAGTGGCGCCCTCCTATGGTTACCTTTCGTGACGTCATTACCTTGCGAAAAACAAGTTCGATGGTGTTTGTAAGGAGCATAAGCTTGAAATCAATGCGCTCTTAAAGCAACACTACCAACACCGTCGAAATTGATGTTCTTCCATTCCTCTTATTTCCGTCGATGAGAAATCCTTTGCTGACGTCATAGTTAGCATTCGGCCAATCGTGGAAGGCCGATCGCAGCGACGCTCTTGATCGCGCACGTCGCTAATAGATCGATCTCACCTATCGTTCGGCGCATGCCTGACGCGCCGTGACTTTAGTTCACAAAAGGCAGGTGGCACTGCACGAGACGGCTCGTGCCATTTCGTGCTATACACGAGCGGGGTTGTCGCACTTCAGCGGGGTTGTCGCACGCGCAGAAAGACTAAAGTTCCCTCGATGCATTGCGGCAGCGGTGGCGCAGTCAGAGAGAGGAGAGAGAGAGACATGTTTTTATTTGATGAGGGGTTCACCCGCTATGGAGTTGTGCTCCTGAGACGGGAGGGGAAGGGTTGTGAGGGGTGAGGGGGTGAGGGGGATTGCACGATGATGGTAGTGACGTCTTAGATGAGGCTATGTACACCCGACTCCCTGATGTACTGTATCAAGGAGTCGAGGATGGCTTTCCTGTGCTGAGGAGTGCCCGTTGGCATTGGTCCACTCCTCAAGCGTCGTAGGCTTGTCTGCGCCTTGGATCTTGTCCAGAGCCTCATTTCTATGATGCTCGAGGCCCTTACAGGCCCAGAGCAGATGCTGCAATGTTGCCTCGGCTCCTTCCGAGCAGCTCGTGCAGGTGGGGTCCATATCTTCTCTCAGACCAAAAAATACTAGTTTGGATGGTGTAAGTGCAGTATTCGTCCTTATTCTTCGAATCCTGACTGTTTCCCACCGACTGTATCCTGCCAGTATGTTGCTGTCTGTCGGCGGAAGCTGGCTGCGGAGGTAGGCCTTTCTCTCCAGTTTGGCGAGTTCGGCCCGTTCCTCCGGGTCCATTGCTTCCGCCTTCGTCGTCTCCCGAGAGGTTGAGCCTGGCGCGGAGTGAGTGCTAACAGGCTGTCTCCGCTGCGGCTCGGTGTGCCCTCTCGTTCCCGGGTATGCCACTGTGTCCGGGTAGCCACTCGATTGTAAGTACGGTGCCCCTTGTGCGGAGCTCCACTGCCACTTTCTTTATTTGCTTTACCGTGCGACTCTTGGTTCTGCTGCATCGGCACGCACGTATTGATTCTTGCGAGTCCGTAAAAATTCGTGCTTTGCCTGGCTGGGTCTGTTTCTTGAGCACGTCTTTCACCGCCGCCAAGATAGCCCTCAGTTCCGCCTCTCTGATAGAAGTCCCCTCGGAAAGTATTTCGGTGCTCTCTTCCTTTCTTCGTGGGTCGTACCATGACGTAGTTGTGGCGTTCTCCGTCTTGGCGGCGTCCGTGTACCGCAACTCATCTTCTGTCGCGTGCGTTTCGCACCAGCTTGCGTGAAGTCTGGCCGCTCGAGCCCGCTTCCCTTGGTTAAGAGTCTTCGGCATGGGTTTGTGGTCGGTGATGGTGTTATCTTGCCATGGAGGCTGCGGTTCCTCTAGCGGGGGCCTGTCTCGCATGTCGTATCCTAGAATTGCTAGGAGCTTGCGTCCGTGCTCTGTTCTCTCGAGCCGTTGCAATTGGGCAATGCATGTTTTGAACCTCGGCACGTTCTTCGATAGTGTTCATCTGGGCTTCTTTCCTCAGGTCTTCTATAGCTGTGTATTTTGGAAGGCCTGTGACTACCCTCATCAATTGGTAGTTCAACCTTTCAAGTTGCTTCCAGTGCTGTCTGGTCAGATTGAGCCAGTTGCAGCTGTACAATGCCTTGGGTGTGAGTACTGCCTCCGTTAAGATCCTGAGGGTTTTCTCGTCAGCGCCCCAGGACTTACTCGTGATCTTTCGGATGAGCTTGAGACCTTGTGCCCACCACTTCTGTAGCTCGAGTATCCACCTCGTGGTGCGGGCCGTCTCCTCGAAGGTGACTCCCAGTATCTTGATGTGCGGGCGTCTACTTATTTCCTGTCCATTGATCTCTAGTCGTATCAGGTCGGCTATTCCTTTCCTATGGTCCCTTGGTCTGGCCACAACCATGTACTGTGTTTTATCCGGTGATGGCTTCCATCCCAACTTCAGAGAGATATCGAAGCGACCTCATCTATACCTTCTTGCATCGTCTGTTCTTGGTCTCCCAAGGAGCCTCCGCGTGTCCAGAGCGTGACATCGTCTGCATATATGGTGAAGCCCAGACCATCGATATTCCGGAGCCTGGTAGGCAACTCTGCCATCACCATATTGAAGAGTGTCGGTGAGATCACTGCTCCTTGCGGTACTCCCCTGCAGTTCGGGGTGTCGGGTCCTTTAGTGTTACCGATTTTCACTTGGAACCTTCTGTCCCGCAGAAAGTCTTGTATGAAGGCCAGGGATTGTCCTTGGATTCCGCACCTCCTAGCTCCTTTCATGACTGCCCAGTGTGGGTCGGCATCGAAGGCCTTTTTAATGTCCTAGGCGACAACGAGGCGTGGGTCTTGCTGATTCTTGTTGGCCATGACGTCCTCGTAGAGGAGCTTGAGGCTGTCCTGTGTTCTCATCGCCTCCCTGAAACCCGTTTGTCTGGGATCGAGCTTGTTGTGAGTTTCCAAGTACCACTGTAGTCTTCGGAGAACAATTTTTTCCATTGTTTTGCAAATGTTCGATGTAAGTGAGACCGGTCTTAGATTCTCTATTCTGTCTTGGAGCTTGCCTGGTTTGGGGATGGGCGTTACCCACGAGAGTTTCCATTGTCTCGGTAGCCCACCGGAGTTCCAAACTTCGTTATAACTGTCCAGAAGTTTTTGTTTGGCTTCTTCGGGGAGATTTCTTAGGGCTTGTTACGTAATGCCGTCGGGACCCGGTGCGCTGCCGGTGTTGGCCGTGTATATGGCTTCCAACAGTTCTCCCATGTTAAGCTGGTCCTCCATCCCAAGTTGTGCTGGTGCCTCAAGGGTGTGGGTACTTTCGGAAATTTTGCTAGTCCTCGGTGGTGCTGCGCTGACTTGTGGAAAGAAAAGTTCGCCTGCCCTGACTGCCATTTCTTCTTCGGATATGTTTAGTCGGAGGGCTAAGTTTTGTGCCGCATTCCTTGCCTTGCGCCTTTTACCGTCCATGCCTCTGTAGGTCCTCCAGGCTTTCCCTAGGCCGGTCTTCTCATTGAAGGATCCGCAGTGCGCCCTCCATCTCGTCCTGCCGAGCTGCTTGGAATACCTTGTAGCTTTGGCTGTGGCTATATTGAGTTTAATTTTTTGCGGTGTCGTTCTAACTTTTCTGTATTTCTGTAGGGCTTGGAGCCGGCTAGCCCACAGATTTAACAGATGTGTGTCTGGCGTGGGGCTCCCGCGTTTCACCGAGATTTGCGTCTTCGACCCCGTGGGCGCCTCTAGTATGCAGACCTTAATATCCCTGTCGTTCCCTATATTTTGGGTCACAATCTCTCTGAAGCGATCCCACTTGATGATAGGTCTCACCTCTCGGCCTTTCCTCCCTGCGCAGTGTGCTACCTTCAACTCGATGGGTAGTGGTCGCTGCCCAACGTGTCCCTCCATGGCTTCCACTCGAGGGTCAGGTCCCCCGTGATCCACGTGAGATCCGGAGTGGTATCTTTCTGTCTCTGCTGCTTAGCAAGCCTCGTCTTCACTCCAGTTTCATTTTGAAGCTCCAGGCCTTCCTTTCTCATGGCTTCCAGCAGTTCCCTGCCCTTTTCGTATTTGTTGCGTACCCCCATTTTTTGTGTGGGGCATTGAAGTCCCCGGCCACAATAAGTGGGTCTCCGTCGGCTAATTCAACTAGGCCGCGGATCCAGCTTGCCGTCTCTCCGTCCTTTGGTTTGGCTCTGGGTCTGATGTATATAGAGGCGAGTACCATCTTGAGCCCGCCATGTCTGACTCTCGCTGCGACGACCTCCCTGTCGCTAGAACACAGCGCGGAGGTGTCAAGCTGCGCCTGTGGTAGATGCCGAAGAACTCCGATAGCCGCCCATCCCTTCCGAGTCACCGGGTTCCTCTCCCAGGGGCTTGGGACAGTCTCGATGATAGGTGTTAGGTCCCAGGACTTTCGGGGAAACTGTGTTCTGTATATATATACTTGTTTGGGTTGTTTTTTTTGTGACGGGCTCGAAAGAAAACAGGGGTCTGCAATGTGTTTGAGTCCCGGACGTGACGACAGTTAACGAATTCCGAAGTAACCGGAACCTTAAGCACCGGGGTTGGAAATGTGGGGAGTCGGCGAGAACTACCGCCGGGTCGGAACGACACGGCGGGGGGTGCGGAGCGACCCAGCGAGGTGACAAGCGAAGCTGACCAGACGCCCGGGAAAGTGGGGACGATTCCTGGAATTTTGGGGGCGCGCGGGAAAGAGAAGGGCAGTCTACGCTGAGCATCGGAGGGGCCAGGACGCCACCAGGACTCCGAGAGGTCTCGCGTAGCTCCTAAGATCTGTAAACCAGTCCGTAACTATATATGTAAATAAATCACATATATCTATTCGTATCCTTCACCTGGGTGTTCCTCTGCCACTACATCTCCGTTGGCCAAGGCGGAATTGGGGGTTGCCAGCCATCAACC